>JAMRXY010000132.1:0-58766 GCA_024447195.1 Panagrolaimus sp. LJ2414 | reverse complement strand
ATGATCACTTTTAACGAATAAATCTCCATTATGCATTAAATTGAATCCAGAGCTTGAAGAAATATAATATGCTTGATCATTATCAAGTGGAACATTTGCAGGTCCAGAAAAAATAAAATCAGAATCCCATTCAATTGCACGAGGCTTCTTTACACCTTCACATAAATAGATCTCATCAATGAATTTATGAAGCTTCTCATAATCAGGGCATTCTCCATATTTCAAAGCTCGAATATATTTTGCAATACGATCAAATGGGGCAGGCATGAATTTTTTGATAAATCCAGCTTCAGAATACATATAACCTTGTTTACGTTTAATAATTCTCTCAATTGCTTCATTATCTTTCCAAGGAAAAGCAGTTCCATTCCAAATTTCAACAATCACTTGAAGCCACCCTTCTAAAAAAACAAGGCTATCATTAAAACATAAAAAATTTTATGAAGATAATGATATCAGCAAAAAACAACAAAAAAAAAAAGATTCTAAATATTTTATTTTAAACTATCAAACTTATGGAACGACCTGATAAAATCGATTTATCAAATTTTTTTCTTTTTTTTTTAATTTTCTTTTAAAGAAAACCAAACAAGCAGTTTTCTTTTCTTTGTTTGCTATTCTTTAAAATTTGCAGATGTTTTACAACCAAAAATATTTTTCTTAAAAAAAGTAAATAGCTGTTTCGAAAATTGATTTTTTTACGAGTTTAAACCATTTTCGCCTTCATCAATTTGTTGAAAGGAGTTTTTTTAAATAAACAAGCACATTGTTATTCTTTTCACCTTAATTTTGAAAATAATTAATTTAAAAAATGTCAACGAAACTGTTGATGTTTTAAATTTTTTTGGTGTGACATTTTATCATGTTTTTTAACAATAAAAGAAAAAAGAGAGAATATTTTTTCTAAAGCTTTCTGTCTTTAAAAATTTGCAGCTGTTTTACAACCAAAAAAAATTTTGAAGAAAAAAATAAAAGGCTGCTTCGAAAATTGATTTTTTTACAACTATAAACCTTTTTCGCATTCATTTATCTGTTAAAAGAGCATCGTTATTTTCAACAAAATAGCATAAGGTCACTTTTCTTTTAAAAAAATTTTTAATCTAAATAGAAGTCATCGAAAACTCACCAAGGTCATCTTTTTGTGATTGTTTTTGCTTGTTTAATGCTGCAATTGAAGCATATTGAAGGGTACCGATAAAGCCATCATTTTCATTTGAAGGAGCTTCATCAAGCACTTCTGACGGAACACATGAACAAGTATCAAAATCAATTATATAAAGAGTATGTCGATGATCATCAACACCAAGAGCAAAGTTGGATGGCTGAAAAAGAGTTCAAATTTATTTTTTCAATTAATCAAATCAAATGATTCATTAAACTTACAGTAACATCACGATGGATAAAACCAAGTTTATGCAAATTTTCGATTCCTTGTAAAGCTTGTTTTGCAAGAATTAATGCTGATGACGGCATAAGCTTTCCATATTTTTGGCATACATCATAAATGCTTGGACCTAACTAAAAATACAGTATTTTTTTTTAATACATAAAATTGAACACCGTAAATAATTTTAGAAAAGAAAATTAGTAAAAAACAAATTTAATAAAGTCTTTTTTGAAAGTAAATGTTATTCTTATTCTTTAAAAAATTTTAAAATCAAAAAAATTTACTTTTATTCTGAAGTTTGAGAGTTACTGTATGTTTCTTTCAGGACATAAAAAATTTTCGAAAAGGTAAAAATATACTTACTAAGGTCATGACAATAAACATATATCTTTCTGGAACCCATCCAACAGCTGCAACACTACAAAAATGTATCATTCCAGAATCGGAGGCAGCTTTTGCAGTTTTCATTTCTTTAACAAAATTTGCATTTCTGATAAGTCTGGAAACCTTTATGGCATATTCAACACCACTATCATCAGAAACTCGATAAACAATGCCGGTACTTCCATCATTGAGAAGGTCTTCAATCTGAAAAAAATGATTTTTTATATATATTGTTACGGTATTTATAAAATTTAAACATACGGTAAAAGTTATATTTCCAATAACAATTTTGGTTCCTCGATGTTGTGGAAGATCACGGTAAATAATTCTAAAAATTAAAAGAGATTTTCAGTCATTGAACAAGTAAATAATTTCACACTTACTTAACAATATCAAATGCGTCAGAATTTGGATCATTTGCATCATCAATTTGAAGTGCTCGTGTAAGAGCCAGAATTTCTAAAAGGCTCGCGGTAAATTTTCTTTCCAAAGATTTTTGAAATTTCAGAAGGCTGCTTTTATGAAACAAAAATTGGAAGTATTAAAAATTTAAGAAAGTTACCAACTTAAAAGTAAAAAAAATAATCAATTTTTAAGTCTATAATTTTTAGTCTCAATTAAAGCTGAGTTTTTATAATATTGTTCGTGTTTTTTTAACTGACCATTCATCAAAATTTCATTCTCTTCCGAAAGATGAGCATCCAAAACTTGTGAGGAATCTTCTGGTGGATCTCCAACTGCAGAAATCATGGTTCCAAGATCAGCACAAACTGGAGTTGTTTCAGCTTCCAAAGAATCAATTGGAGGTTGTTCTGAATTCGCCTAAAATCATAAGCTTAATATCTTTATTTTTATGCAAGTAAAAGAAGGAAAGAAATTAATACAACATGCCTGAGGCAATCAAAATAATACAGTACCAAGCAGCGCTTATTTTAACTTTTAAAAAAGAAAAGATAAAAGAGAAAAGAAAATAAATTTTTTTAAAAAAATAAAAAATATGAGTAATGAACTTTAATAAATTGTTTAAAATCGTTCATTTCACGGGAAATTCCCGGACTTACAGTATTCCAAGCTACAATAATAGTTTACCAAAAACAATCTAACAACCTGCAAAAGGATTGTTAAGTATTGAATTCAGTTGTTTTTAACTATTTACAGTTTTTTAATAGCATTTTTATCTCATTTTTAAAAGTTTAATGTAAAATTGTAAAATATTACTGTAACATTTTCCTAAAAAACCGGAATCATTTCCCACAAAAAATCGGGGAAATTCCCCGGGAGAGGTAAATGAACAACCCAATTGTCTACTCAGTTAAAAGAAAAGAAAGGCAAAAACTGTTTGCAAAGCAGACGGTTTTAAGCATTCAAAAGGGTAAAAAATGCAAACATAATTAATACCAGATGATTAATTATGTTAGACATGAAATAGAAAAAAAGGCATGATTACTGTATTAAGAAGATTTTAGATGGAAAAATAAAAAAGATAATTCCCCACAACCTAAAAACGGCAAACCAAAACTGACCGATTGATTAGGATTAAGCAATTTTTGGGATGCTTTAAATTGCATAATCTCTGGGACATTATTTTTGCATTCATTTTCTTGTTGCCTTGGAACTTCAAATTGAGACTGTAAAATGTTTAATAATTTAAATAAATTTAAAACTATTTTTTGTAAGGCAAGATTACTTGAAGATTCAATGATGAATTATTCAAAGCTTTCTTGCATTTTTCCCATTTTGCTTTTAATTCTTCTTTTTGTTGGCGATTTTGTAGTTGTGATAGTTGAATTTGATGATGAAGAGGAATGCAAATTCTCATAGGCAGAAATGTACAAGGAGATTGTACTCGTTGAAGCTGCCTTCATTGAACCATTCCATTTTTCATCATCTTTTCCAGAATCAGAATCTTTCATGTAAAAATTCTTTTGTTTATCTCTTTTATTCCATGATGAAATTAAAGAATTATTTCTATCATTTTTATGATCATTGAAAGCAGGAATTGACTTTGTTTCATTTTTGGCATTCTTTGAAGTCAAAGAAAAGTCATTCGAACATTTATGATCTTTATTCAAATTGAGATTACTGTACTTTGAAGTTTTACCGGTACCGCTTTTGGAATTTGATGATAATGAATAATCTTTTGTTGACATCTAAAAATGTTTGTTAAGCGTTAGAAAAAGCGAAATTATTTATTGATTGAAAAGTAACACAAAATAATTGGCGGCGACAAACAAATAGACTAAAATGAATGGAAGTCCGTTAAAATTTTAAAATGGTCAACAAAAATTTTTGTCAAAAAAACAAATTACGGGAAGAGTTCATCGAAAAAACAAATATGATAATTAAAGAAATTTAACAAGATAATTTTTTTAAGCGAACAAGTATTATTAATTTTTCTGTTATTCTATTAATTGGGTTTTTTAAATAAACTTTTTCTTTAACTATAAAAAGCTCCTAAAACATAAAGCATTTTATTCAATTTTTTTCTCCACTTTTGCTGAAATACAAAATAAAGCAGCAGTAAAAAAGAAATTTCAATGACAACAAAAAATGATGCAATATTAAGTCAGCTTTCATTAATAAAACTTTAGATTTTTATGCACTTGATATAATTTTGTTCAGCTGAATTCTTGGAGATGCAATGAGTGATTTTTACAAGTTAATTAAAATCCATGTCTTCTGGATAAACTTCACAACATTCTATGAAGTAATAATCTTTATTAAGTGAATTCAAATTCAACAAACATTTCCAATTTTGCATTTTTTTCATAAGCAATAACAAATTCTTCCATGGCACCAGCAGGTGTAACAAAACAAGAACGAGGCCTTTCTTCCAATGAAATTCTGGGTGAGGAATTAATACATGTTTGTATATATTAATTAAAATTAAACTTACAAATTTCAGAACGCATTTCAATATCAGAATATAATTTATACGAAAAATAGCAGCTGTTACACCAAGAATAAACTAGCCACCAATTCTCTGGTTCGACTTTGACGTTATCATTTGTAACTGTTACTTTTCATTTCAGCGAATTAATATTAAATGTGGCTCTCAAAGTTCGATTGATTTGAAAAGTTTCTGAAGCATCAGGTGGAATTGAAACAATCCATGGAAAACAAAATCTTATTATTTCATATGGAGGAAGATCTACAATTACTTCTTCAGTCCGTTCTTTGAAGTACAGAGACATTCTTCAATCAATCAAACAATCATTGAATCAAACCATCCGACGGAAAAGAATACAGTCGATTCTAAATTCCAAGAATTTCGATCAGTTATGAAAAATCGAATTTTCATCCATTTATGCTAATTTTCCACCTGTATAGGTTTTCGACCATGGGGAATTCAATGGGGAACTCTGCATTGCCCTAAAAACACTTTTTATATGCGAAATCCCCTCAGGGCATGATATAATATATCCGCTTAAATAAAAAATTGACTTTTTCTTTGTGTTTCAGGTGTTAAAAAAGTGTTGATTATTGTTCACAAACAATGTTTTTATCAAAATCAAACTATTTTTTAATCATATAGATGCTGGAACTATTTTTTCAGATGACCTGAAATACCTATTGATGTTGGTATTTCAGGTCATGTAGTTATTGTATTTTAACAAAGTCGATTTCGTGAATCAAATGAATTTTGAGCAATTACATTAAACCAAACCAAACCAAAAAAAATAAAAATTGTTTTTTGACGTGGTGGAAAAAAAGAACAACTTTCACCAAAAATTCAAATTTGTTATTTTCGTTTCTATCAACTTCCATCTTCGGATTTTGTTGCTGATGGTCATTAATATGCTTCAGTAATGTTACACTTTTTGACGCCTTTTCCAGCTTAATTTTTGAATTTTTGACAAAAATTGTTTGCTTTGTTTGAGGAGTAACGAACAAAAAAAGTTTAAAATGATTTAAATGCTTTTGTATGAAAATTATTTTTTCAAATTACATTTGTTGCTGTTACTAAATCAATTTTATTATAAGTGATAAAATAACAGCACTTGCAGATGTCATCATAACCAAAAATAATGAAATGGATAAATTTAAATTTCATCTGATAATTTTGGGAGAATCAATTAAAAGAATGAAACAAGAAATGCTTAAAATTAATGTTTAACAAATATCGTTTAAGATGTTATTAAAAAATAATAAAAAAATTGTTAAAAAAAGAACGCAAAAAGAAAAGATCAGATGACAAAATCAAAAATCAAAGATGATTCAAAAATGAGTAAGTCAGCTTTGTTACAGACAGAAGTGAAAAACAAATAAAATAAAAATGAATATATTTTTATTATTTAATGCAACATTCATAAAGAAAATTTAATTTGAAAAAGTTCAACAATTGTTAGGCCACATGAAGTAAAAGAATATTCAAATTGTTATGAGCTGCTACAGAATGGCTCATGATCATATTTTGTTTTATAAATAACAGCTTCATCACCATTTTTTGTGCTTTTATTAAAATTCCCAACTTCGATGGTAGCGTGGCACCTGAAATTTGAATTTAATCATGTTTTTTACAGTATAATTTTTTAAAGTTTAAAAATAAAAATTATGTTAGTTTATCAAATAGTCTCAAAAAGCCAAGCAAAAGGATTCTCAAGTTTAAAGAGAAGCACCAAAAAGTTTAAAAACCAACTTTTTATTTTTGTTTTTGCAACGAAAGATCCATCCAAACGGAGATTTCTGGTGTTGGTATCCTTTGGAATAAGAAAAAGGTCCGTTTCGGACAACAATATGTGTCATTTTCTTATTATTTGGCATATATGCTTCAACAAAGAAATATGAGAGGGGGCTTTCAGATGTAATCTGTTCAACCAAATCATTATCCAAATATTCTTCAAAAATGTCATCCTCAACAGCGGCATCAAAAAGTTCAGCATCTTCGGCATTTTGAGGTTCACCAGTTGGAGGGCAATGACCAATATGATGCTTCTGGCCTCGACAAACACCAGCGGTGTCACCTCTTGAAAAAGCTTCATGAAGAATATCTTTTCTTTCAAGATGTTGAAATTCATCTGGTTCATCTTCAACTCCAACAGAAGCATCATCAGTGGCATTGGTTGAAACAGCTTTATCAGTTTCATCAGTTTTAGGAAGTTGAGCTCGAACATGCTCTTTTGTAATTTGACCTTTTCCACAAGAATGACAATGTAGAATATTTAAAATTACTGCAATTTGATAATCCTGAATTTCATCTTCAACAAATTCATCAACTAAAATTAATCCACGACAGCTGAAAGAAATTTTATGGTTAAAATCAGCACAAAATTTATGACATTTCTTGCCTTGTTTGTGCACATTGAAATACTTTTTGTCCTTTGGCAGGAGAAGGATGAACACTTTTAACGAATAAATCTCCATTATGCATTAATTTAAATCCATCACTTGAAAAAAGATAATATGCTTGTTCTTTATCAACTGGTACATTTGCAGGTCCACAAAAAAGAAAATCAGAATCCCATTCAATTGCACGAGGCTTTTTAACATCTTCAGATACATATATTTCATCGATGAATGTATAAATTTTCTCATAATCAGGAACTTCACCATATTTTAAAGAACAAATATATTTTGCAATACGATCAAATGCAGCCGGCATATTTGTTTTAATAAATCCTTTCTCAGAATATAAATAACCTTGTTTACGTTTGATCAAAATTTCAGTTCTGTCATTATTTCGCAAAAAGTAATTAGCTCCATTCCAAATTTCAATAAACACTTGAAGCCATCCCTCTGAAAAAACAAAGCTATCAGTAAAGCAAAAACAACTTTTTGAAGATTTTATATGATACAAATTTAAACTAATTTTTTTATCAAATGTTGCTTTTTGCCTTTGTTTTAGAAAAAAAAAAACAAGCAGTTTTCTTTTCTTTCTATGTTACCATTTTTTTAAAAATTTGCAGATGTTTTACAACCAAAAATATTGCTCTCAAAAAAAGAAAAAGTCTGTTTTAAAAATAGATTTTTTTAAAAGTTGTAATATTTTTTTGGGTTCATCGATTTTTTGAAAGGTCACTTTTCTTTTCAAAAAAATTTAATTAAAAAAATGTCAACGAAAACTTGCCAAGATCGTCCTTTTGTGATTGTTGTTGCTTCTTCAAGGCTGCAATTGAAGCATATGGAATGGTACCGATAATGCCAGCATTTTCACTTGAAGGAGCCTGATCAAGGACTTCAGAAGGAATGACAGAAGTTGTGTCAAAATCAATAATATAAAGTGTATGCCGATATTGATTTACACCAAGACCAAAATTCGAAGGCTGAAAAACGGGCATATTTGTTACTTTTATAATAAATTTAATAAACTTACTGTAATATCACGATGAAGGTAACCAATCTTATGCAAATTTTCAATACCTTGAAGAGCCTGTTTTGCAAGTATTAAAGCTGACGATGGTTTAAGCTTGCCATATTTTTGAAATAAATCATAAAGGCTTGGACCTAACTAAAAACAGCAAAATTGTTGGTCAAGGTTGTAAAAAATCTATTTTAACGAAACCCTAATGATATTGTCAATTAATTTTCAGTAAAATTTAGTAATATTGGAAAAAACAAGTAAAATCATTTTTTAGCTGTTTTACAAAATGTGGAAATTATTTTTATTTCTATTCAAAATTTAAGAACCAAAAAAAGTATCTTAAAAATTTTTTAGGTTACTGTATCTGACTTTGAGAACATTTAAAATTTGAACAAAAACTTACCAAGCTCATAACAATGAACATATATTTTTCAGGAATCCATCCGACCGCTTCGATATTACAAAAATGTTCCAATCCTGAATCAGAAGCCAACTTTGCAAGTTTCATTTCCTTGACAAAATTTGGATTTCTAATAAGCCTCGAAATTTTCATTGCAAATTCAGCACCACATTCATCCGAAACTTTGTAAACAATGCCAGTACTTCCTTCATCGAGAAGTTCTTGAATCTGAAAAAATGGATGTTTAATATATTTTTAACAAAATTTATCAAATAAAACATACTGTAAAAGTTCTACTTCCAATGATAATTTTGGTTCCACGATGTTGGGGAAGTTCTCGATATATAATCCTAGAAGTTATTAAATTTTTTTTCATAGATAGTAAATAATTTCACACTTACTTAACAGCATCAAAAGCTTCAGAATCTTCATCATTATCAATTTGAATAGCTTTTGTAAGTGCCAAAATATCTAAAATGTTCGGAATAATTTATTCCAAAAATAAAAAAGGTTTTGATATTTTAGAATGTTTCTTTTGTGAACCGAAAAGTTTGATGTGTTAAAAAGTTAATAAAAGTATCAATTTACAAGTAAAAAATAAATCATTTTTTAAAATATCTAACTTTTAGTCTCAAATTAAGCCGTTTCTTTAACACCGTTTGTTTGTACAAAAATCAAACTGACCTTCCATCAAAATTCTATCTTCTTCAGAAATTTGAGCATCAAAATCTTGATTCAAAACCAACGGTGAATTCATAGCCGCAGGATTCATATTTTGAATATCAACTGGTTTATCTTGAATCAATTCCTTTGAAGTTGTGGCAGCTTTCATAGAATGGATTGGTGGTTGCTTTGAACTTTCCTAAAAACCTGTTTATCATTAGTTTAATATATTCATTTTCGTGTAAATTAGATCACGAAAAATAAAAAATTAATGTCAAATCTGTTTTAACTCTTTTAAAATTTTATATAAATACCTAGAAGACAATAAGAATTACAGTACTAAATAGAAATAAAAATTGATACTGACTTTGTTGAATCAAAATTTTTTTAAATACGGCATTGCTTTTTACAAAAGCGATGAAATAAATAAACAAAAACTTCAAAGACAAAAAAAGAAGACGAGAAGGGGTAAAAAGAATGAAATCAAGATTACTGTATAAGGATAAAAAAAGGAGACAATTCTACAAGTTTTAAAAACGGCAAAAGAGAAACTGACCAATTGATTAGGATTAAGCAATTTTTGGGATGCCTTAAATTGCATAATCTCGGGATCATGAGTTTGGCATTCATTTTCTTGTTGCCTTGGGACTTCAAATAAAGACTGTAAAATGATTAATTGTTAAAATAAATTTAAAACTAATATTTATAAGATTTCTACTTGAAAATTCATTGATGAATTATTAAAAGCTTCCTTGCATTTTTCCCATTTTGCTTTTAATTCTTCTTTTGTTGGCGATTTTGTAGTTGTGATAGTTGAATTTGATGATGAAGAGGAATGCAAATTCTCATAGGCAGAAATGTACAAGGAGATTGTACTCGTTGAAGCTGCCTTCATTGAATCTTTCCTTTTTTCATCTTCTTTTTCAGAATCAGAATCATTCATGTAAAAATTCTTTTGTTTATCTCTTTTATTCCATGATGAAATTGAAGAATTACTTTTATCAGTCTTTTGAGCATTGAAAACAGAAATTGCCTTGGTTTCGATTTTGGCATTCTTTGGATTTACAGAAAAATCATTCGAACATTTATGACCTTTATTCAAATTTAAATTACTGTATTTATTCTTTGAAGAAGTACTGCTTTTGCCCTTGGATGATAAAGAATAATCTTTTGTTGACATCTAAAATTTTTGTTAATCGTTTAAAAAACTGAAATTATTTATTGATTGAAAAATGCCATAAAATAATTGGAGGCAACAAACAAATAGAAGGAAATAAATGAGGGTCCTTTAAAATAATCAACACAAAATTGTTGAAAAAAGACATGATAAGTCAAAAAACGCAATCACGGGAAGGGATCATTGAAAAAACAAATATGATAATTAAAAAATTTAACAAGATAATTTTTTTAAGCGAACAAGTATTATTCATGTTTCTGTTTATAAGATTTTTTAAATTCACTATTTTTTTAACATTAAAAAATCGCAAAAACGTTAAACATTTTTTTCATTTTTTTCCCAGCTTTTGCTGAAAAATTAAATAAAAAAGCAGCGAAAAAGACATTTCAATATCGACAAGAAATGATGCAATATTAAGTCAGTTTTCATAAGAACTTTAGAATTTTATGCATTTGATATGATTTTGTTCGGCTGAATTCATTGGAAATGTAATGAATGATTTTCGCAAGTATATTAAAACTGATCTTTTTGTAGAAAAAATGGCATTTTTTATGATTCACATATTTTTAAGTTTAAAAGTTTAAAAATATTTCTTTGGCATCTTTTATTGATTTTTTTCTTAACTTTAGCAAAAGCTTTTTGTCGTCATTGTTTTTGCAAAACTTTAAACAACAAAAAGTATAAATGCAGCCGTTATTTTGTGAAAAAATGAAAAGAAAAAAGAAGAAAAAGGCTTAAAATTAAAAGACAATAAAGAAAAAGTTACACTTTTTTGGCCTTATTCAACAATTTCTAAACGTGAAATTTTTAATTTTAAAAAACACAGTCATTCAACGTAAATTTTAGTTTGCAATTTATGAAACATCATCAATATTGTTTGATTTCTTTCAATTTAATCATATTTTTGCAAAATCAGATGCTTTCTGTGTTTCTCTGCTAAAAAATAGTTGTAGAAAATTAAAAATCTTTTAAATTTTGTACATAACAGCCCACATTAAATTTAAAATTCCGTGGTGGTGCCAGTGGAATTTTTGTTTATTTTTGATTAGATAAAAAACAAAGTAAATTTTAGCATTGGAGAACAATAAATTGTTGGTGGAGAAAAATAAATGAAATTTAAAATGTTAAAAACAATAACAACGCAAGTGTTTTTGAAGTTTTATCAGCGTTTTTGAATGTGTGTGTATGCTTGAAGTCAGTTAACAAAGGAAGTAATAAAATTACTTTAAAATATTTAATCAAATCAAAAAACAACACTTAACTGAAAGTTTAATGAGTTTTCTTATCTTTGATATTTTACACATTTTTGCAAGTATCCCTTTATGTACTAAAACAAATCAACAAATAGCATTCATTTTGTTTTCTTCAAAAATATGATTTGGAAGTTTACCATTTTATTGTTAGTGTTTTTTCCATTAATATTTGCAGCTGCCCCATTAAAATGTACGAAAATGTCAGTAAATATGATGTACACAAATCTCGAATATGGTCCATTAAATATTACCGCAGATTTAACTCTCTATGATCAGGGCAACAACAAATCTCGAATTGTAAATGTGAAAAATGTTCGTTCATTGGATTCACAGGATAATTCTCCAGCTTCTATTATTTATACAGATGATGATCAAATAAATGAAAATTTAAATAATCCTTTTAGCTTTACCGCTCCAAGAGATGACTTTGATTTATGGGTTACATTTGATACAATGAGTTTAACATTTTGGGAAGGATATATTGATGATGGATCTTTTTCTATTGATGATGGTCAGGTATTTACATCTGATAAATCATGTATTACCACAGTATATGAAAAAGATGTAACCTTTGTTCAATGTTGTACTGAATTTGTACCAGCTCCACAAGTTTCTACAAAATATCCTCGATGTAAAGCATTTCGATCCCGAGTTTACCTGTTAAATGTGGATGACAATTATAGCGTCTTTGCAACATTTGCAATGAATTTAACTCTATCAGATGATAATCAAATTACCGGAAATGGCATCTATCAAGGACCAACTTCATCCGTTTTGACATATGGCTTGAATAATAAATGGTATCTATTTAAGTAAGTATATCTTTATGTAGTTTAAGAATTTATTAATCTCTATTCTACAGTACCCCAAATGCGACCTTAGATGCTTCATACTCTCTTACAAATGGTGACGCAAAATTCTTTCTTACAGCATATATTTATCCTCCAGAAGTTGAATTAATGACAGTTGGTCGATTTATTCTTCGTGAAAATCAAACTTTATCTGATGAAGGCATTCCTTTCACTGCTAAAAATAATTGTGTCTACTTTAATGAACCCATTGAAGAATCTAATCAAGTGACACATAGTGAATTTTGCTGTCAAGAATTTGATAACAATTAAAGAACGAAAAGAACTTGTGACTATGTTTCATGTTTTATTATTACAAATAAATCAAAAATTACAAAGTTATTTTCCGGAAAGTTATCAAAGCATTGTAATTTTTTTCATACAATTAAAACTTTTTTTTGACACTTTTTAAATTAAAAACAGTTAAATGTACCCGAAGTTAAAAAAGTAAATTATAAGGAAAGTGATTAGACAAATGTACCATAAATTCAACGAAGAATCTCCGTTTTTTTGTGTACAACGTTTCCAACAAAAAGAAAGCTTTGTGCAAGACAAAAACTGATAAATAAAATAAAATTTTTATTGTCCAACTTTTTTCTATTTTAAACAGCTTATCAATTTCTATTGTCAATAAACAAAAGCTTTTTTATGTGTGCTTTTAAAATATTTTAGGAGAATTTTTCTTCTAAAACTCTAAAAATTAAAGTCTTCTTTAGGATTGCTTTTTTCGAGAAAGGTTAATTTTTTTTGCTGTTTTTTTCGAAATACAAATATTAAAAAAGAATTTCAAGTTTTTTAGGCTAAAACATTTGGAAATGTTATCATCGTTAACAAATTCTTTCATAGGTTCCGTTTGAAATGGGGGAATTAAATCCACATAGGTTAAGGTTATTAACAGTATGTTTGATGTTGTTTTACAGGTCAGAGTTGACTGTAATCGGTATAAAACTGAGTACAGTTTCATTTCCTCTGTCAAGGGTAAAATAATTAAATTGTGATCTTTATTAATGAAGGTTATTACACATTTAGGAACACAAATTAGTAAAGAATTCAAAATTTCAATGGATTATGTCATTGATTATGTTCTGCCAAAACATATTCTCTTGGTCCAATTCATGAACAAAATAAATTTCGTGAAGCATTTATTAATGAATTTGTATCCAGATGAAAAAATTATTGTACGTAATTTTGGATGCTTTCAACGTATCAAAAAGCTTGAAAAAGTCGATCAATAAGATCTAACTAAAAAATTTTAAAGAAGATATTTCAAATTTAGTTGTTGATTTAATACATAAATTATTGCAATAAAATATATTGTCATTTGCGCATGTTTAAAAATTATTAATTAAAAATTATATCAATGTAGCAACTCCAAAGTTTTGTGTTTGAGCGACATGTAATTATAAAAAGCACATTTCAAAATTTGCATAAATTATTAAATTGTGTGTGAGAATGTAAGACCAACATCGGCACCACCACCATCAATCAATTCTGTCGTAACTCCAACTTCTGGACGACCACCATCAGAAATTTCTATGCCATCTCCACGTCCTCGTCTTCCATCACAAGTTGAACCAAGGATTCCAGCTTCAAATCCTCCTGGTCCATCTGCTTTAATTGCTGGTACTCATGATGAAGTGGCAGGATATCAACAAAATGTTATTTACTGGGTTCGAGGTGAAAGTCAGCTATGGATGTTTGGCCAATGTCTTTGCTTGATGATTTTCAATGGTTTAGGTGCCTTTGTTTCATTAGTAGGTTTCGAAATTTTGATTGACTTTTTTTACGAGTTGAGTCACCACCAAGATTTTCGACGATATAATATTACCCAATACTCATTACAAATTAATATCCGGAGCAATATTACAGTGCTAAATAATTTTATCATCCTTTTTGTTGCACCAGCTAGTTTGGAATTAGGGTTCCTGCGATTCCAACACCAGAATTAGAGTCACATTTTATAAAAGATCAAAGAAAAAACGCCGCTTTTCGATGGAGTCATTCAAAGGGACATGGCATAGCACAGTTTAAAGCATGCAGATGTCTGTGATTGTAAATTAAAATTATTACAACATTATTAACAGTTTTTGGTTAAATCGGCAATTCAAATAGTATTTTGCAAGGTAACATTAATCACGGATTTAAGATTTGTAAAGAGCCTATTTAAAAACTGAACAATTATTTAAGAATGTTAGAATTATATTTATACATGTACTTTTTCACAGGCAAGTTTCAATGATTTCAAAGTCCATTTATTACTCGATGATCCAACAACATATTCTCTTGCTGGAATTGTTTTGATTGTATCATTTGTTATTACCTCAACAGCATGTATCGTTGGTGTTCTTGTTTATTTCAAATACCAAGATTTCAAATTCAATTCACGACTTTTGAAATATTTTACATATTTATTTTTCATTCTTTATGGTGGATTTATCTTGTTCTCAAGTATCGTAATTCTGGTTATTTGCATCTTCGTCTTTTGTAGTGGAAGTATGTTCAAATTACGGCACTGAGAAAAAGTGTCAGAAAATTAGCTCCTGTGTTACACATATGTGACACTTTTAACCCTTTTCTAACATGTGACACGACATTATAATGGCATTTAAAAAAATTAAAGATAGTTTTTTGGCTTAAATGCCAAGTGTGAAAAATTGGTAATATATGTGTGTGTGACACATGGAAACATTTTTTTCTCAGTGAATTGGGAGTTTAATAATGTATTCAAAATTTGTTTTTAAGATTTTGTGAAAGTGACTAAAACTGGTGGTGGTGTATTTGGTGCTTCTATCATCTTTGGTGCCTTAGCTGGATTCTTTACAACATTTTCAACAGATTTAACTGTTGCAAACAAGGTATCAACGTTGGTGGCTTCATCATCTGCTCCAATTGTGCTTCTGCTTCTCAATTTTGGATACGAAGTCGTTAAAGTTAATGTTATCATATATGGAATTGTCATCGCATTTCTTTGTGCATTGCTTCTTGCTTCAATTATTTATGGTGTTTATCTTTGTTGCAAGAAAGGCTGTTGCAAATGTGGTAGAGATGATAATGATATGTTGGATGTTTGAATTAAAGGGTAAGTTTAAAAAGTTGTTCGGTCCTTTTTTCAGAAATGGATATCTTTTTTAGTTGAGACGTTTTTGAATTTAGTTATTGAAAACAAAGCACTTGAAAAATTATACAAATATCTCTTTTATTTTGTTTTCGGGAAAACAAAAAAATGCTAATTTTCGAATTTTTAAAATTTACATATGCTTTTACTTATTAATTTGTATAGAGTAGTAGGGTATGCAGACCTTTCCCCGAATGACATTTCCCTGAAACCGTCATTTCTCTGAATGGACATTTCCGTGAATATTTCAAAAATAGAATTCTTTTATTTTAAACGTTAATTAATTGTGAAAAAAATTTGCGAATTTTTTTCACGTTTGAAAGAATGTTTTTAAGGACTCCTAATAATTAAGTGCTTCTATTAGAAGAAATTGCAAACACTCAGTCTCTATTTACACCCCATTACACGACCTTATGTCATTATAGTAGATGGATTTATCAACACCAAGCAACTTTTTTCTGCTTTTTTATTATTTGTTGCAATGGACTCTGGCTTCAAGGTTGATTATGAAATAAGTGTCGCACCCAAAGCTGTATTTTAGAGATGGCATTTGATGTCTTGAGGCCTGTGACCCCCGCACGTTGAAATTAGAAAAAACTCTTTTGTGTTTTGCGAACAGCGGCATAGAAATTTTTGTGCTCTTCTGTATCAATCCTTGGTCTCATCTACAATCTTCAATACCCCTTTAAAGGACGAGATCCATCGTGAATAAACTTTTGATACGCAATTTTGATTGCATTTCACGACGCGAAAGCTCCTTTCATTGGAGCTTGTTTTTTTCTTTACTGCAGCTGCAAAAAAAAGAAAAAACAAGCTCCAATGAATCCCTGATTTTTATAAAAAAAAGTTTATTCACGATGGATCTCCTCCTTTAAACAAATAGTTTTAGATATGCGTGTTCTGAATATTTGATATATATATGTGTATTATGATGTATATGAATAAATGAATTTAATGGTATGTGTAAAGCAAATCTATCAATAATAACTGATTTACAAATTACGTTACATTTAAAAACATGTTTTTATTGAACGAAAATTTTATGTGACTCTACTTTCGTTTTTTTTTATTGATTATTGGTTAGATATTAAAAATACCTACCCAGTAATGATCAAGTTACTGATTGTAAAAAGTCTGCTCTTTATTTATTAGATGCTAACAAGTAAATGCAATATGATCAAAGTTATCGACAAAAATAAATTTAACCTTTTCACAGTGTGATAAAATTGAGATGACAGAAAACATAATAACAAAAAAATAAAATATAAAGATGACAAATAAATGTCCCATAAAATCTTTAAAATTGATGGATTTTTTGATCCGAATCAAGCAGAAAATTAAAAACAAAATTATCAAAATTGTGATTCCATGCATTATCCAAATATGGTAGTAATTTTTGTTTAAAACAGGCATAACTGTTTCAGTTATGTAATTTACGATACAAGGTTTTCTGGAAACACCTTCAAATTCAAGCTTCAATTTTAATTTTTCATGTAAAGAATTTAGGGAAAAATACACCTGTTGAAAAGTATCATTAATTTCTATTTCATTCAAATACAATTGTTGACGCTCCAAAAATGAATTCATTTCCTATAATATTTTTGGTTTCTTTTTAATTTTTCATTTCTATTATCAATCGACTTTTTCAACAATAATTTTATTTAAGAATTAAAATATGGAACAAAACTCACTCTTTTAGCAATTTTACAATCTTTATAAATTTTATTGTAATCATTCCATGGTAATATATTTGTAATATTACAAGGTGCACTCAATATCTCTTCTTGTAAGCCATCAGTTTCTTGTACACTTTTAAGTACATAAAATACAAACCAAATACATATAATACAATTAAGAATTGGAAGAATTAAACAAAATGCTCGGCATACAATGATAACAAATTCCACAAACTTTGACAAATCTTTTTTGCATTTACAATACAAAAATGGAGGCTTTAACATTATTAACAAGAAAAATAAACTTTTGTTTAAAAACTTTATTAAAATGATCCTTTTTTTCAATAAGGTGAAAGGAAAAATTCAAGGAAAAGAGGCTAAAAGAAATCTGCCAAGTTGTCAATGCCACCTGACTATTTGTGATAGAATTTGTTGTGCATTTGGTCAAACTGAAAATCAATCAATGAATGCCATTCATTTTTTTTATCAAGCACTGCTTTTTTTACGAATACATATTTTATGTTTTTTTTGACAAAATTTCAAACTGTATTTCTTATACAGTAGTAATTTTGATATGGAAAACAAAATTCTTATTCATGAAATTTAAAATAAGATGCTCTCATTATTTTAAATTTATCATAGTAGTAAACAACAAAATATTATTGAGGAGACAGGTGATAAAAAACATTCATTTTATTTTAATAAACGCAAATATGAGAACTCGAAAAATCGAAAGAAAAAGTTCAATTGTATTTCTTCAACATCAGAATTTAAAACGAAAAAAATTTTCAAAAAAATGAATTTGCATAAGAGAATCGTTCTTTTTTGCAAATTCATTTTTTTGAAAAAATTTATGTTTTATCGCTTTATATCGATCATAGCCTATCTTAAACCGTTGAATTTACAACGTTAATTTTCTTGCTGTTACAAAAGTGTCACCATTACTAAATGAATAATTTGGAAACAACTTTCTTAATTCGACACAAATTTGTTCATTCTTTTGTGACAAGTCTGCGTTTCCCGGATTTCTCTGAAAATTTCAATAAAAATTATTGTAATTTGAAAAAACGTTACCTTAATAATTGAGAGATATTTAAATGTTTCGTATAAAGAATAAACGGGAATTCGTAAGTGTTGAAATGCTTTAAAATTTTTGAGCATTTTTTTCAATCCAAAAGTATCACATTCTAAATTTTGTGTCGTTTTTGATTCAATTAAGTAAAAATCTTGCAGATTTGGAACAATTTCAATAAAATCCGAAAACTTTAATTTTGAGCTAAGTGAAATTTGACAACAACTAATTTCGATAGTCTTTGACGATAAAAGTAGAAGGAAATTTGAAGCAGAAATTTCTACATTACATAATTCAATAAATTTTGCATTGATTAATACAGTTTTTGAAGCAATTGAAGCAAAAATACTTTCAATGAAATATACTGTATCCGGATATTTGTAGGTATAAAATCTTTGATATCCATGTAGATCTAATTTTTGTGACACCAAAATGTGTGCATTATTAAATGTTGGTAAGAAATTGTAAAAACTTGGGTTTGATAATTCTTGAATGATAATCAATGGTTTGGTTTTTATGATTGTGGAAACTTTCTTTGAAGAAAATGCAAAGAAATATTTTTCAAGTTCATTCAACATTTGAATAAAACGTGCTAATAAATCACTATTAATATTTGGCAAAAAGAAATATGGCACTTAAAATTTTTATTAATATTTGAGCATGTTTAAATATCTTAAAATACCTGTAGCATTTTTATCATCACAATTTGCAGTGTCATGGTCAGTTGAAAAACAGCAAAAACATTTTTTAGATGGGGGCTTGTTTTTTGAGTTTTTGCCAAATTTATAATAAAAAATATAAGAAATATTTTTATTCAATGACCTTTTCATTGTTCCAATCGTGCTTAAAATTGAAATGGAATTCCATTTTTCATTAAAACAATTTTGGGAGAGTGCTGCCTGATAATATTGTTGCAATGTTGACAACATCGATTTTTTGTAAAAAACTTTTTCACCGTTTCCTCTGAAGGGTTGATAGAAAAACGTTTTTTGTAATAAAGGCTTGAACAAATACAACAAAAAATTTTTGGGTCGCTTTTAACACGTCTAGTCATTTTTTACAAAGAAAAAAACAAGAAATTTTGGGTCAAATAAAAAATAAATAAACGGATAAATAAATATTTATGCAACATGTATGTCTCAAAAAACTTGACCACATTTTGTGTAAAAAAATAATGAGGAGGCAACAAAATCGATGAGTCCAAACCTGATACCTCTAAAGGAAAATCAAGTTCTTCTTTACAATGTCTTTTTTTAGTCATTTTGGCACGATCGCTCATTCATGTTTGTATGCTTTTTTCAATTTTCAATTAGTGTTTTGTCAATCAATTAATTGCTTTAGAGAAAATAAATGAATTTTGATATTTAATCTGTAAGATCTGCAAACTTTTATTTTATAAAATTTTGTTCTTCATAGTATACGTTTGTTCCATAAAATAAATCATTAAAATAACAGAATAACTCAAAGAAAGAATTTGAAGAAAATTGCTTTAAAAAATAGAATTACAAAAACACAAATTTGTAAAACTACGTTTTATAAAAAAATAAACAAAAATACTTTAAAATAAGTCATGTAAGACAGAAATACAAAATATTAACAAATGTTAAAAAATAATCATTCTTTAGGTTTTAATTTATAAAAATGATAATCAATTTTTAAGAGCTTTGACTTTGTCGGAAGACCGGGAATAAAGTAATTTGATAGTTTAATTTTACACATTTCTGCTGCTTCACCATACGTTTCACCTGGAGGAATATTAGTTTTGAGAAAGAGATTGACAATCCTGTTCTAAAAAATAGTTTGAAAATTATCTTAAACATAACAATTTAGCGAACCTCAATTACAGTTGCCAAAGCTTTGACATTAAATTCAAATTCAGAGTCAATTCTAAAACGAAATTTGTCACGTTTTAAATCCGGATTTAATTTAAGAATATCTTCCGGCCATGAATTTCCAGTTTCAATATTTGTTTTTGAAATATTCAAATTTTTAAGATTTGGAGCAGATTCTAGAATTTCCCGTAAAGTTAATTTTGGATGAAATTCGGTCGATCCACAACAAAGAATTTTTGTTTTTTCTGACAAAAGTAAAAGGAATTCTTGAGATGCCAATGTCGAACGACTAATTCCAAGATGTTCGATATTAACTGAAATATTTCTGAAAAGCGAAAAACATAATTCTGTTTCAAGGGGATTTGAATTTTTTCCAAAGAATTCATTTCCGATGAAGAAACCTTCAGCAACAATCACATTCACGTTCTCCAAATTTCTACTGTCCAAGGAGGAAACAATATTCCTATTTAAAATTTTGATGGGTTTAATTTTGATGTAATTTAAAATAAATGGAAATGAAAAAATAAGAAAATATTTTTCTTTCACCTTCAAAATATCCAAAAAACGGGATAATAAATTTGCATCAATATTTGGAGGAAACATTCTTACAGCTAAAATACAAATTTAATTCATAAAATTTTAGGCATAAATTAAATACTACCTGTTTTTCGATCTCTGCAAAAAACAGTGTGATGGGTTTTGGAAAAACAAATGTAACATTTCTCATAAATTTTGCAATTTTGACACTCATATCGTTCATCAGGTTTTACAGAAATGCACAAACAACGTCTACAGCGATTTTTTAATTCTACAATATCCGAGCGAATACCGTTTGTGTCATATTTGTCACAATTATGTGAAACATGGAAAATACTGTTACAGAAAATACAAGACATTTTGGATTTTACTAACATATTAGATACGACGAAATTTTGAGCAGCTGGTTGACAAAGAGAAAAATTTTTTGTTTGACCCAAAAAGCAGTTCGTCCTCTTCCATGACCCTTTGAATATACCATGGTGAACAGATGAGCAGATGTAACTTTCCAGTATGTTCGGTTTTTTTCTCAAGAAAAGAAAGCAGGGAAGCATGAGCTAGTTTTTTCTTATGCTACTGTCTTGTTTGACGGGGCCTTTACTGACCTTTAAAATTTGCACAGATACATTTGAGCGGCATTTAAAACAACATTTTCCAAATGTTCGAATAAACAAGTCCAAAACTAAAGGGTCAATTTTTAAAAATTTAGAATTAACTTTAGAAAATTTATTATTCTGTTTGAATCACTTAAAATGTTAAGAAAGAGTCAGAAAATTTTATTCTTGGCTTCTGAATAAATGTATAAAATGCTGATCAAAAAATTATAAAAATTTTCACAAAATACTTTTTTATCCATTTTATACAACAAAAAAAAACAACAAAAAAATGCTCAAGCTGAAATTCCATTAGATTTTAATTTAAAGTAATGATTATCAAATTGTAAAAGCTCCTCAGGGTTTAAAGAATCATCTGGAATGAAGTAATCTGATAACTTAATTTTGAGCCTTTCTAGAACTTGTTGATAGTCTTCGTCTGCAGGAAGTTTAGTAATAAGAGAGAGATTAACAATCTTTTTCTAAAAAAAAAGAATAAAATTATTTAAACACATATTTTTTAGCTAACCTTAATTACAGTTGCCAAAATTTTCACATTAAATTCAAATTTATCATCAATTGGAAAACGAAATTTGTCCCGTTTTAAATCGGGATTTAATTTAAGAATATCTTCCGGCCATGAATTCCCACCTTCAACATTTGTTCTAGAAATATTCAAATTTTTAAGATTTGGAGCTGATTCGAGAATTTCCCGTAAAGATAATTTTGGGTGAAATTCGATTAATCCGCAAACAATAAATTTTGTATTTTGTGATAAAAGTTGAAGAAAATCCTCAGATGCCAATGTGGAACGATAAAGTTCAAGATGTTCGATGTAAAAAATAATATTTTTGAACAAAGTAAAACCCCGGTCTTTTTCAAGTGGACTTTTTCCAAAGAAACATTTTCCCATGAAGAGGCTTTCAGCTGCAATCACATCCAAATTCTCCAAATTCTTTATTTCCAGAGAAAAAACTTTATCTGTTTTCAACAACTTCAGAGGTTTGATTTTGATGAAATTCAAAATATACGGAAATGACAAAAATAACAAATACCTTTCTTTCCCATTCAAAACCTCCGAGAATCGGGACAATAAAACTGTATCAATATTTGGTGGAAATATTTTTGTTGCTAAAATCCATCTTTAATTGTTTAACCAACAAAAATTATTACCTCTTTTTCGATCCCCACAATAAATAGTGTGATGAGTTTGGGAAAAACAAATATAACATTTTTCATAAATTTTGCACTTTCGGCATTTCTTAGGTTTAGCTGAAATGCACAAACACCGTTTACATCGATATCGATTATTTGCTTCTACAATATCCGAGCGAATAACATTTGTGTCATATTTGTCACAATTATGTGAAACATGAAAATAACTGTTACAGAACAAACAAGACATTTTGGATTTGTTAAAGTCAAAAGCGGCGGACGAAGAAAAAATATTACAAATATGTTTGACTCAAAAAGCAGTCTGTCCTTTTCTTTGACCAAATTTTAATAAACGATCGATGAGCCCAATAGTAAGCAGTCTGTTCGTTTTTTCTTTCCAGTTTTGAGATATATGTTCGGCTCGTTCGTGTCCAAGAAAACGAAGGGCATCCAAGACAACGGCATATTATTTTGCCGCTATTCTGTTGAACGTAGTTTTTCGTGAACTACAAAACTTGTGCAAAAGTGATTGAATGGCATTAAAATATCACCTTAGCGGAAGTCCAGAAAGACTTGTTAGCACAGCAAAAAATCAACCTTTTTAAAACAATACACTGCTACAGATAAGTTTACGGACACTCTAAAATATCTGGGTTTTTGATTATGCTTCACAAGTCCGAAACTAAAGACATTGTTTACTAAAAGATTCTGTTTTGGCACTTCTTTTGTCATTGTAATTTGACATAAAGCTTTCATGTTTCATCTTGGTTGTGGATTTTTGTGAATCACTTTAAAGTTAAAACAAACTTCACAATTTTTATTTCAAAGATAATGATAAACAGAAAGAAAAGACAGAGAAAAACTTGAAAAAAGCAATAGTTTTCTTGAACGAAAACAACAAAACCTTTTATTTTTTTGTCCAAGTTGCTGTTGAGACAATTCGAGTTGAAGGCAAAGTTGTTGACCGGTGATAAACTTTTTTTGGATCTTTTACAACATTTTGAACAAATTTAATAAATGCAACAATAGCCTCACGATATCCAGTCATAATTGATAAAACAACAATGGATTCCAAAAAAATTCGAAGTTGCCTTAAGGTTTGAAGATTTTGTGTTAATCCATAAACTCCATCAAGCCATTCTGGAAATTGAAGTTCAATATTTGAATATCCTGGCAAAAAACCAGGATATGCCCAAATTTTAAAAAAGAATAACAAAATTTTTTTAAATTCATCAAAAAATTCAATGATAAAAAGTAGGGCGGTAATAATTGTTTGAAGTCCGAGTACTGTAGCAATTCGAAGAGAAGCATAAAAATCTTTTTTGTTGTGTTTTGCTTGAAATTTTGCTTGCTTTAAAATTTTTGCTATTATGCAAATTATTGAAATGGTTGATAACAAAAGCAACAATAAATTTGTTAAATAATGAATTGCCAAAAATATTTTCCAAAATATAAAATAAATTTGCATAAGTAAAGGCTCGTCTTGGCAGTCAGCAATTTTTTTGTTGCAACTTGGATAACATTTTTCAAACTTTTCGCTTTCATCGGTTATATTATCGCAAATGCCATAACAGCTTTGAAATTTGTCATTACAAAAATTAGAAACTTCAACTTTCAGATCATTGAACAATTTTTCAAAAACCTGCCATCCGGCTATTGTAACAACATATGCAAATCCAAAACCAAGCAATAACCAAAATATTCTTTGTTTTTCTGTTAATTTTTTATAAAAATGCATAAAATATAGCGCTAAAAATCGAGTAAAAGACAACAAAAACAGCGCCAAATATGGGCTATTTTTGATGGATTCTTTGAAAAATGGAATTACAAATTCTTGAATACTTTCAAAATATCTCCATTTTACTCCATCACTGTAAAAACAAGTTCCATCAATTGAATCCCAGGTAGGATGTAATTTTTGAAGGGGATTTTCACAAATAAAATCATATGTTATTCCTAAATCCCATAAAGCCTGGAAAAGGATTAACCATCGATAATTCTCTTTTATTCTTCCAAAAATTGAAATTCCAATTATTAAAAGCAACAAAAAATTACAAATCCAACCAAAATTTATTTCAACTAAAATTTTGGCAAAATTTGTTAAATAACATTGAAAAGAATTTGGAGAATAAAATCTTAAAGTCACTTCAGAATTTATCACACAATCTTCAAAAACCATAATTTTACAGCTTTAAAAAAATTGCAAAAATGACCTTTTTTAAAAATATTATATATCCTTAACTTAAAAAAAACCCTTTAATTGGATTTTGTTTGTCACGTGCGTCAGAAAAATACAAATAAATTATGTGTATTAAAAAAACAAGTCGTAAAAGAGCCCCAAATTAAAGAAGAATTAAATTAAAGTTTAACAAGTAAACTTTGCTCAAAGATTTTTCATTTTTAAATTTAATAAAAACGATTATTTTTTTAAAATTAAATCAAAATTCTTACGTTTTTAACCTTTTATATGAATTTAATTAATGAAAACAAATTCTTTTATTCACAAAATATAATTTCTCCCACATTTTTGAACTTTTTTATATTTTTGCTTTTAGGGGCTTATTTTTGCAAAAAAAAATTTTATGTAACTTTTTTCAATCATAAACAATCGTTCTAAATTGCAAATGATTAAAAATAACCATTTAAAGTTTTTTTGGTTAATTATTTGAGACAAAATTGACATACAATAAAGAAATAAATTGATTTTAGACAAAGATGATTTTCAATGAAGCAAAAAAGAGTCTATTTTTCTTGTTTAATAGATTATCGGAATTTTTTTATTTTCCGATAAGAACAAATTGCGGCTGAAAAATGGACGAAAAATATGCTGTAAAAAGAGAATGTCGCGAAAGATGTTTTTGAATATTTAAGAAAAAATTAAAAGAAAAACAAAACTTTAATAAAAATGTAATTCAATTTTTAAATCATTTTTTAGTAGAGAATCGAAAGATTACTGCTTACGTAAATAAAAAGCGGGCTCATATTGTCGATTTGACCCATTTATAATCGGTTTTACTTTTGTTGATTTAACTGGCTAAATTTTTTATGTTAAATTTTTGCAAAGAGAAATACATCAGCAAAAAATTATTTTCGATGAAGCAAAAAAGGATATATTTATCATGGTGCTTTTTTTTTGTTTTCTGATAAGAAACGATTTGGGTCAAAAAAACCCAATAGAAGGAAAAAATGCTAAAAAGAGAGAATGCCGCAAAACTATTGTTGAATATTAAGAAAAAATTTTAAAAGAGTAACAAAAATTTCAAAAAAATGTAATTCAACTTTTAAATCACCACTTAGGGAATCGAACGATTATCGAAGCTTATCTGATAAAAAATCTTGAAACAGCACGCTTACAAAAATCAATTATGAAAGAAATTAAAATAATATAATCCAAAAAATGGTGAACTAAATTTTTTTGTACAAGAATTCAATTGAAAAAATCTATCGGTTCAATAAATGCAAAAATATTCCTTTGCAAATCAATTTCGTCAGTATTTATCAGTGCAGAATTTACATCTATAAATTTTGCTACCAAAAAATTACAATCAATTAATAAAAACAAAAAAATATTTTCTTGGGAAGCAACGTTGTTATTCAAAGATTACAAGGTCAACCCCATAGGGGTGTTTCTCATAAACACTTATCTTATTTATTACTGCTACAAAAATTTCATATAAAAGCAGCCACAAACCTTCATAGAATCATTATTTGGTTATTTAACTGCTCAATTCATCTTATTCTTCCTACTTCTTTCCTGATTTTTTAAAAATGGCTGATTCAACTCCCGCTTCAACTCCTGCTGTTGCTTCTGAAAATTCAGCTGAAGCTCAATATTCTGCCCAAAAAATGTTTCTTCGTTCAAAGATAAATCCAGAATTTTAGATTGAAGTTGGTCCATCTGTAATAAATTGTTGCAGTATTCTAAAAAATGTCACAGAACACACGGATAATTCGGATGCCGTTGATGTTGAAATGACCCAAGAGCAATTGGAGAAATTTGTTGAACTTCACAATCATTTTCCTGCCACTGCTGCCATCACTGATAAAAATTTGGAATGGACAAATGCATTCTTCAAAAAAATGAATGAAAAGGATTTCAAAGATCTCTGTTGGAAGGCAGATTATCTTGATTCTCAGAGATTTCTTGAAGCTGCCGGAGATTTTATTATGTCTGAAATGGAAAATATGGAAGTTCCTGAAATTCAAAAATATTTAAATATCGTTGATGATTACACTGCAGAAGAGCGAAAAGCAATGGAAGAACATCCCCTTGAATTCTTTACTGGAGTCTCAATTCAACAAGATGAAACTGCTGAACAAGAACCTGCCGCTGCCGATCCTTAAGATGGATAAGAGGTTCTTATACCTTTGATAGAATGGATAAGATGCTTATGTTTCTGCTCTATTGAAGCCTTGAAATATTATTTATTTGTTTTGTATTTTTGTTATTATTTTTGTGTATTCATTTCGCTTTATTTGCCAAAAATTTATTAATAAAAAACTTTAGAAAATCCCAATTGCTTTTATACAAACAAATTTTGTTTCTAAAAATTTTACTTATTTGAAAAATTGTTAGTTTTAGTTGAAATTTGCATAAAGTTTAAATATTGGTGCCTTTGACGTTAACCCCAAAAAATGTGTTTTCTTAGGAATTTTTTAACATTGATTGCGACTGCTTATCATCATCAGCAGCCGTCATTTTTAATCTTTTTATCAATAATAATTAGTTTGGTTCCTAAAGAAATAGATCAATAATGGTTCTTTTTGATCGGTATTTTTGTCAATTATTATGCAAAAAGTGGTATTAATTGTTGTAGTAATTTTTGGTAAACCTTGTTTTTATGAAAACAATATTGTAATTAAAAAGTTTTAAGATATTTTTTTCCTGCACGTTAGCTTGCATGTGATTGATTGTCCTTTAAATGCAATTTATCAGTTAAAAGAGGGAGATTTTGTACAATTTGAATCTCCTAATTTCCCGCAATCATTGGTTAATGAAGCTGGAAATCATCAAAAAGAATGCAAAGGCAGTTTTACTGTAGGTTTTTTGTAAATTTAAAAATAAATATATTAAATTCAAACAAATATTCTATTTTAATTGCATTAATTAAACATTTTATTAAGAGAATTGATGGAAAAAATGGGATTTGGTTTGTAATTTTAAATGGTCAATTAAAGACATTTGCCATTGATGATGGAGATAAAAAAATAAAAACATTTGAGTTTGTTTTGTAAAATGCCATTGAAATTCTATTTCTGATAATTGCAGTTATTATTATTCAAATGAAAATTGGTTAACATTTTACAGTAATTCAACAGATTTAAACTTTTATTTTACTTCAAATCATGCTTCTCTGGAATGGATTGCCTTTCAAGGATTTGTTTATGCTACAGGTTTATTTTAACTAAACACTGGACAATTAAATTTGCATAAATACTGTTTTAGATTCATCTTCATCATCATTGTGTCCATTATCAAATTCAAGCACAATTGTCCTTAATGATGAAACAACAATTATCCCCCTCACTTCTGATCTCTTTTTTGATCCAATTAATTGGAGAATTAAACCAATTAAAATTACTTGTGATTGGAATTTCAAAGTTCCGCCAAATTTTGGGCTAAAAATTGCTTTAATTGATTTTTATCAACGTTACAGTATTCTTAAAATCCTTCCAGCTGATGTGGATTTAACTTTACCAGGTGTGTATTATTTTAATGGAACAAATTTTATCATTCGTTACATTCAAGAAGATTTTGATGTTCCTGGAACCGGGTTTGCAGCTTTGATAACAGCGGTTAAACTTGAACAACTAAAAAATGGAACTTGTAAAACAAAAATCGAAGATGGGGTTACTGTTTGGGGGAATATGGATACTGTAAATGGGTACAGTAATTTACAAGTTTGTGATTGTTTTTGAATAGGGGTCACAGCGTGAAAAAAAAATTTTCGATTTCCCCAAGAATTTTGATATACAAATATAGATTAAAATCTTCTGAACTCAATGGTGTATTCATATTTTTTTTAGATTCAGTAGTTCAAAAGTTACAGAAGATTTACGACAGCCGCTTCAGCGTCGCGACGGCAGGAAAATCATTTCCAGCCAGCACACTGAAAAACCTTGTCCGAGTGGAAAAAAGCGCATGCGTTGCGTGCAAAACATGCATGGTTCGACTCCCCGCAGACAAAAAAAAATTAAAAGTTACAAAAAAAAGTTTGCAAATCAAAAAAAAATAATTGCGTGGGTAAAAAACATTAAATTTAATATTTATTAAGCATTATATTCAATATCCCCAACATAAACAAAAATTCGTAACATTTGAAAAAGACTATCAATCGCCTTCCGGGAACTTTTGTGATCAAATATAATGTATTTGGGACATTTTAGATGGTTTCAGCCCATCTAAAATGTCCCGATATTTCGTCTTTTTTTCGTGGTCCCTTGAAAAACGTTATAACGAGGTTTGAATGTATTGCTGTAATATGTTTCTTGAGAAAATATGGATATCCAGTTTTATGGAATCTGGGAAAAAAGTTTCTTGGATTTGGTATCTCTTTTGATCTGATTATAAACATGTATATATACGATTTTTCCAGTCTTCACAGAATTTTTTGAATTGTTTTTTCTCTCAGAATGTGGGGTTTCGATGTTAGCACACGATTAAAAAACAATTTTTTGACTGGACAGTTTAAGTTTAAAAATAATAACATTCTACTACAAATTACTTATTAATGCACCACCACGCCTTAAAAAATTGGAGTAACACAATTGCTTTCCCTACGCTTTTAGGCGATTAAAAAATTGGTTAAAATTTGTCCGTTTATTGGATACAAATTAATATTTTCCGTGTCATAATGTATCATTTATATGAAAAAACACAATAAAGCACTTCGTAAAATGTTTAAATAAATATCAAGTTTAATGAATGTACCCATACAATTATTTTTTTACACTTTGCGCAAATCAGTATAACAGCAAAAAGGAAAAAAATAAACAAAATAATAATTTTTTTATGAAAAAAACACAATAAAGCACTTAATATAATGCTTAATAAATATTAAATTTAATGTTTTTTACCCACGCAATTATTTTTTTTTGATTTGCAAACTTTTTTTGTAACTTTTAATTTTTTTTTTGTCTGCGGGGAGTCGAACCATGCATGTTTTGCACGCAACGCATGCGCTTTTTTCCACTCGGACAAGGTTTTTCAGTGTGCTGGCTGGAAATGATTTTCCTGCCGTCCATTCGCATTTTTTTTGTCAAAAAAAAGTGAAGGCTGTGATCCCTATTTTTGAATCATATTCAAATTTTTTATGTAAATTTTTAGACATGCTCATATCCAATTAATATCAACCCAACACATGAGATTCAGTTAAAAGTTACACAATTGCTTGAAAAAGATGGTGATAAACTTTTCTTGGAATTGATAAATGGAACACAAATTAATATTGTTAACGGAAATTGGGTAATTGATTCAAGTTTTGCTGGAGCAAATCTAAAATTTGAATCCGATGGAAGCATTGTTCAAGCTGGATTTGAAGTTCATATGCAAATTCCTGGTTACATTGTAACATTTAATAAAATTATTAAATTTGCATATTTTAGAATGCTCCTGTAATTCATCAACCATAATCGTTGAATGCGATGTCATGGATCAAATTATTTTTGATCCTGGATTTGCAGGATACTGTAGAAATATGAATTGCACATATACAGTAATTTTAGACTTTGTAATTTATCGCTAATGCATAAATAAATTATAGGTGTCATCATTTCATAAATGCCCAACCAATGACCTGCTTTTATCATTTTTTGTTTCTCTTCGAACTGGCTCAACTGATAGTTTAAGAGTTTATTCAAATTCAACACTGATAAAGAATGTGAACGATACAACTTCTGAATCTGAGATTTTCGATATTTATTTTGCACCTTCAACAAATATAACATTCAATTTTTATTCGGATTCAACATTTTATGGATTTTATAAAGCTGGCCAAATTCAAATTAAAGCTTATTCTTTTATTTGTAGGTTCTGGTTTAGATATTTAATTCCGATTATTCAAATTTTTTTAGATTCCCCAGGGCCAATTTATTCTTTAAATGCAACAAATTTTGCAAAATCATTTTTAATTGATTCAATCAAAACATTTTCAAGTTTAACCATTCAAGGATCACCTGAAGTTGATGATTATTTGGATTTATTTGTGGCACCACAACTTGATAATTCTGATCAAAGTTATGCAAGTTTGGATTCCATAAGATTATATGATGGACCGGGACTTGAGAATTTTGTAACAGCGTTTGTTTTATTTTTTGAGTTTAAACCATATCCAAATTGATTAAATTTAGACTGGACAAGCTTCGGAAAAATCCAAAAGTCTTTGTTCCAAGAAGCATTGTCTCCCAAACCGGATCTCTGACTCTGTTAAGGCTATCAGATGACCCAACATTTGCAACTTCATTTTTCAGATTACGAAAAGGTATGTAAATGATTTATGTAAAATTTATAAAATCTGTAATTTCAGAACATACTGCTGGTTGTAAAGATGCAGAAAATGTTTATTCATTTGAGGAAGCGAATCTTACAGCTTCAGCTGGGCCTTCTGGAGCCTGTATGATTACGGTATTAAGTACAGCAACAATTCCATTTTCACCAACAAATGTCTTGAACTTTTTAAATCCGTCCAATTCTAATCAGAGCTTTGAAGTTATAGCTGGAACGGATATTAATTTTTCATATTTTGATTTTAAGCATGTTTAATATTGGATTACTGTAATAATAAGTGATTTTTAGTTCTCAAACATCACAATCGTGGAATTCAGTTTATCTTTTTGGAACTTCTTTTTCATTTTTAATTCCTTGCAATCAAAGTTTAGGATTTTCTTACAGTTACACTTACGGTAGGTATAAGATTACTGTAGCTACATAAACAACAAAAAAAATTTTAGCACAAGGCCCAAAATTTGATGATCTCCCAGCAAAGGGAATATTTTCTTCTGCTAATTATGCTGACAAATCAAGCAGAACTTCCACTTCCAAATATTACTTTTACTATTCCAGATAATTATGTTATGAACCTTCAAGTGAAGCATTTTGATTTCAGTAATATTTTTGGTTGTTACATTTTGCAATTTGATGAACAAATACCGTATATTTTTATTTAATATTTCGCAGAAAATAATTTAAAAAATTTAGGATTACAAAAGCAGGACAATTTTTAACGCTGGAATCTGGTGAAGTGACCGTTATTTTTAATGAAAAGGAAAAAGGTCATCGAGGTGCTTTATTTGAGTTTGAAGTTGTTATTTCAAAATATACTGTACCCAGCACTTCTGAATTAACTACCATATCGGATGCTTCAACGATGACATCATCTGAATCTTTCCAACATCTGAATTTACAGAAACAACAACTAAATATTACATTTTCGTCAAACACATTTAAAACATCAACACAAAGCATCACGACAGCTAAAACATCAACAGCTAAATCAGCAACAACTTCAACATTGCTGACAACAACAAAGTCAACAATTTCTCCATCTTCAACTGTTAAAACCGCCGAAACAACTTATTCAAATTTTTTTACACAATCAACGAGTGAACAGACAACAAAAGAAATTACAACAACTATTGTTACATCACCTTCAGCAACACAAACTCAAAGCCCCAATTCTTGCACTATTTATGAATTCCATTTAATTTATATTTTTTTGATATTTGTGTTTTATTTTTAGATAAAAACTTGAAATGATTTTTTACAATTTAGTACAGAATTATGTTGTATTGGCAAAAAAGAACATTGAAAAACATCGCCTTTATGGAGTACACAAAAATAGGGTAATTTATCTTTCAAAAGAAGAAAAAAAGCAAATGCTCTGTTTCTTCGATATCATCAACATGCTCAATTTCAAGCTTTTTGGGTGTCAATAACTTTTTTTTATGGAAGAATTTAATATTTTGGAAAACACTGTATATTGGGTATTAAAGTTAATAGGTGTAGGGCTATTTATGGTTCACTTGGTTATGCAGGGATAATGATTACGTGAAAGTATGTTTAAAAACTAAAAAAAAAGTGCGCCTTAAGGGCGCGAAATACACTAGTTTTTATGTTTTTCGGGGTTATGGAAATGCGACTGCGCAAAGATCCGAACCTGTGTAATTCGGAAATTCATTGCGAGTGAAGTAACAGCTGAGCTTCCACTGCGCTACCAGCCCCTCAATAAAAAGCTAGACAAATTTGTTGGTACTGAAAAAAAGGAGTGAAAAAGAGACTGCAAAAAAACGGGAAACATTGTATGGACAAAAAGAGTTGTGAGGCATCGAAAACAACAGTGTCATATTTTGTATTTATGCATTTTATTTATAATTATTATTCTATTCATAATAAAATTAAAAAACAAGTCTTTAAAAAACTTAAAAAATGTGATCAATTATGAAAACCGCAGTCATTGCTTGCAATATTTTCTCATAATACTTCCATTTTCATTTGAAAGAGTAAAACTAAAAATGCTGCAAACTTTTTTCCATTCTGCAATTTCACATTGATCATTGATGTAAAGGCGTTTGTAACAAGAAGTTTGTTCTCGCATAATACCGCTGTAAAAGGAATTTGCTCAATATTACTATTGCACTTCTTTAAGTAATAAATATCTTACTCAGCAGTTTCATTTTGATTTTTTGCATATGTGACTTCAGGGCATGAATTATCATGCATTCGTTCAACAGCTTTTTCAAAACAATGGTATGCTTGATTATATGAATCAGAGCATTCATTCCTCATCATATCAATAGTTTCTTGGCCACCATTTGCCCCAACATTAAATCTATCAGCATAACGATTGCAAACTCGAGTCCATTCATCTCCATTGCATCCATGTCTAATGTAATGATCTTTCAAACATGAAGTTGCTAAACTAGCATATGTCCTGAAAATATTATGACTTTTTATTATTTCATTTCGTTGAATACAATAAATATTTTAGGGAGTACATAAAAACTGAAATGGACTATGATTCCCTGGACTAGGACTTTCCAGAAATTTTTTTTGTATTGTTAAATAATATTAAAACAATTTCTGATTAAATCGTTTTCAAAATTTGGATATCTGAGGAATTTTAAGGCTTTCAAATTTATGGACACCAGATCTTCGGGTTTTTCATTTCCCAATTTTTTATTCTTTCATACGGCACTAAACGTTGTCTTTTTTGTTTAACATTGATAAAATAATAATTTTCGAGTCGTTCATTATTCATAAAAACGAAAAACATTATTTTTTAAAACGTCCGAGGTCAATCCAGAAATCAGTCCAGTTCAGTTTTTCTGGATTCCCAATATTTTAAACTAAAACTAACTTTAAACCAAATTTTCCAGATTTCAATTTTTCAGCAAGTTCAGGACAGGATTCATTATTCATTGTGGATGCAACTTCCTTTAAGCATTGAAAATCTGAATCAACAACATCTTTATTGCATTCTTCCCACATGGGTCCAATGTCATGCATGCCTCTTAAGCTTGTCGAAGTTGAACGATTTGGAATATTTGCGACTCGACGAGTACAAGCATGAACCCATTCACTTTCATTGCAGCCTTGAATTAAATAATGCCCTTTTGTACAAGCTGTAAATAAACGAGCATATTCACTAAAATGAGAAATATTTGCTTAAATTAATTTTACAACTAGATCATACGTGACATTTTTTTCAACTTCTGGAGTAATTAATGGACATGAAGAATTGGTCAAATTTGAAATAACATTTTTAAGGCATTCATAACTTTTATCCACTTCAATGGAAAATGAAACCACAAAAACTGAAAAATTCCATTATCAACTTTAAACACCAAACCACTAAAAATTACCACAAAATAATATTAATAATTTCATTTTCCCCAGCAGTTAATTTTAACCCAGCAAGATTTTGATTATGATGAAAATAAGAATCTTAAAATAATTTTGTATTGTTTAAAATAACGGAAATTGAAATTAAATAATTTTATGATTTTAAAAGCCCGCAAACGAAAAACTAAAGTTTAAATAATTATACCACTTTTAAATTTTCTTGAAAAAAGCTTCTCTATATTAATCATAAACTTCCATTGATTTTTTACACATTGAAAAGGAAGAACCAAAAAACGCTATTTTTAAAAAAACGTAAAGCAAAAAAGAACGAAAAGATTGTTATTTTATTTTTTTAAAGAAATGTTCCATCAAATCAGATCTAAAAAATGAACATCTTTTTTCTTTGTGCCACTAATCTTTGGACTTGACAAACAAAGAGTTTTTTATCGATCTCTTTAATCATTAAAGTTTAATGAAAAGGAATTTTATTTATTTCTTGCACATTCATTAATATCTGCTTCATTGACGATTGTTGCCGTGTTACTTTGTTCAGTGATTTATTTAAAAGCAATTTATAGACAAGTAAATATCTTTTAATGAAAAAACTAAAAAAAATCTGCTTGCTACTTTTTTTCGTAAAACACGTTAAAAATTGCAATACTTTCTTATAAAATTGTATTCATTTCGTTTTGAAAAGAAGGCAAAAAGATGACAGGCTGCTCTCCAATCACCGATGTCACATTCATGAGTTAAAAAAAATCGTTTGTAACATGCAATTTGATGTCGAGCAATTTCTCTAAAAAAAGTACATTTTAGAATCACACAAACAAATGCCCAATCAATTTTAATTCTTACTCAGCAGTATCATTCTGATTTTTTGAATTAAGAACTTCAGGACAAGAAGTGTCATTCATTTGTGCCAAAACTTCTTTGAAGCAATTATAACCGGAATGTTCGGTGCAGCTTTTCCGCCACCAATTAATAGCTGCTTGACTTCCAGCACTTTTGGCATTAAATCTATCAATATGTCGATTACAAACTCGAATCCATTCATTTTCATTACAGCCTTCTCTTTCGTAAAGAGTTTTGAAACAGGCAAGCCATAAAACAACCGAAACACTGCAAAAAAATTTTGTTAAAAACAGAAAAATTGTTGATTCATAAATTTTTAGTGAAAAAGTTCTTCAACTTGAAAAAAATTTTAAAGAGGAAAATCCCAGCTAACAAAAATTTCTTCTTATTTGATAACCTCAGTTTTAATATGAATCCCTGATTTTCAGGATTTGTTAAAAATTAATTTAATCAATGAGAGGGATAAAAAAATTTCGGGAGGGGGGGGGGGGCATTTTCATTTCAGGGGAAGGCACGCCTTTGATCTTTTGCCGCCTTAACACGGCGGCGGCAAAAGATCAAAGGATTTTCTCGAATTTGGGGGGCACAGGTACCATTTCCCCCTCCCTAAATACGGCCTTCCAATGAATAGCAGAAGCTTACTTTAAATCAAGTCTTCCTTGACTATTAGTGGCTAAAATATTGCATTCTTCATTTTTAATCGATGTTTCAACTTTTGTAAAACATTTATAATCTGAATCATTTGTGCCTTCATTGCAATATTTCCACATAAGATTAAAATCTTTAAATGACAGTGTATTGTTATTGTTTTGAAGTTGAAATATCTGCAACATTTCGAGTACAGGCATGAACCCATTGTGTTTCATTACACCCATAATTTAAATATTGCTCTTTTGTACATGAAATGTATAAACGGGCATTTTCACTAAAAATCAGAATTATGTAAATGTGAAAAATCTCCATGTAAAATATGCAGTACTCTCGATTGTGTTCTGCTTCAGCGGTTATCAAAGGACATGAAGAATTTTTCCACTTTTTGGACAGCATTTTGAAGGCATTCATAGCTCGTTTCCGCTCCAACTATGACAAAAAAGCTTATTGCTGCTTAAAAATGAATCATTTTATAGTAATTTTAATAGTTAATTTAACAATTACCAAAGAAAAAAAGTATCATTTTCTTTTTTTTTAAATTTATTCAACTGCTTTTCAACAAACTTAAAAATGGAAAAAGATCTTTAATTGTTTTTAAACTTTATTCATTACTTGAAAAGAATAACAAATCTATTATATAACCTTTCGGCAATTTATCATTGTCATTCGATGTTTTTTCTCTTACGTTAAACTTTTCCTGAAAAAGTGTTTATTGTTTGAACCCTGTTTTTTGCTTCTTTATAGGAATTGTCCAAGGCAGTACAAAACTTTTTTTATTTTTTAGATGACGTATCTTAACACGAAAGCAATATGCTCAGGAAAAACAATGGATATGCGAGTGAAACATGTGTTTTTTTGTGCTCTCTCTTTTTTTTTCTTTTGTTGCTGCCTGAGCATATTGCTTTCGTGTTAAGACACGTCATCTAAAAAATAAAAAAAGTTTTGTAGCCTTGGACAATTCCTTTATGGCTAAAAAATGTAATGAAAATAACTTATGTTACATAAATTTTAATCTTTTTTGATTTTTGGCATAATCATTGATTTTTAAAACAATGCATAAAAATGTTTCGTCGATTGAGTGATAAAAAACAACAAAAAATATCCTAAATTAAAGGAAAAAATCCAAAAACTCTTTTGGACCAAAATCTAAAAATGAACGGATGGATGTACAAGAAAGGCAAAGCCCTAACAAAAATCAATAATGATGTTGGCAACAGCACTAGCAAGAAAGGAGGCATTAATCAGCTCATGTATTTCTTTTCCTTCTTTTTTTCTTGTATTGTATTTTTTCTCTTGTATTCTTGCCACTGCTTAAACTACATTATAATTTATTTTGTTATTCGATCAAAACAAGAAATAATTTATCCCTAAATTGAAATTCCTTTTACAATTCATTCACTAATTTTATCCCATATATTGCCAAAGTATGAATACAAGACTCCGGCAAAGGTTAGAAGCATCAAAGGTATATAAACTGTTTTTTATTTCTATTATTCACCCAAAAAGTTTATTTTAAAGAGTATTATCAGGTAGTTCCAAAAGTTTTGTCGTTTTTTTATATGGAAGAACACTTTGCCAAGTGTAAAAAAAACGACGAAACTTTTCGAATAAACCTGATAATATAAAAAGAATATTTGTTTTAAATACAGTATATTTAAGGTAACTTCCACCGTTCAATCTGGCTCTCAAATTACTGATTTAAATGATGCAGAATCTGAAACATTATTGGATAAAAATCAAATAAAAAAGCGACAAATTGTTCGAGAAAGTCACCTTCGATTACCCCTTTTACCAAGCCAGTGGCCAATAGTTTATTCATCAAATTATAATATTACTTGCTTTGGTTTGGAACGCTTTCATCCATTTGATTCAACAAAATGGGGAAAAGTTTTTAAAATTTGTCAAGGTACAGTAATTTTTTCGGGTTGTGAATTTTATATGTTTATTTTTCATGTGCTATGGATACTGTAGATGTTGAAATTTCATAAATTTTGATATAAATTATTTTTCAGATGCCGGATGGTTAACAAAGGAAAATACAATTCAACCAAATGAAGCAAAGACCAAAGATCTCCTTATCTCTCATACATATTTTTACCTAAAATCTTTATATTTTCCATGTCAAGTTGCTCGAGCAGTTGAAATTCCGATTGTTGCTTGTTTATTTCCGTGCATCATTGATCGATACCTTTTAAAACCTTTTCGATTTCAAGTTGGTGGTACTGTAGCTGCTGCATATTTTGCACTTGAACGTGGATGGGCAATTAATATTGGGGGTGGATTTCATCATGCTTCTTCAAATCGGGGCGAAGGATTTTGTGTTTATGTATGTCACTAATCCATATGTTATAATTAAAAGATAATTTATAGAATGATATTACAATTGCTTTACAATTTTTATTCAATGATTTTTCCCTTTCCAAACCGGTTCAAAAAGCAATGATAATAGATTTAGATGCCCATCAAGGAAATGGATATGAAAGAGATTTAAAGATGATGAAAGAGTTTATATTTTTGATATGTTTAATTTTAACATTTTTCCCAAGGATGAAGAAGCTAAAGGTTACGGTTACGGTTACGGTATCTAATATCTGTTAATTGTTGACTAAATTTTTAGAAGCAATTTCAAAAACTGTTCAACTTGATGATTATACTGTAGATGCAGAATATCTTAAAGAACTTAAATTTAATTTGAAAGAAGCTTTAAAAGAATTCTCTCCAGATATCATAATTTATAATGCCGGAACGGATTGCTTTAATGAAGATCCACTTGGATGTTTAAGCCTTTCAGCAAAGGTTAGCTTTGTTTTGTTGTAGATTGTACCCTACAGTATCATAATGTATCAATCAAAGATATAATGTTAGAATAATTAAAATTTCTCATCTAACAAACTTTTAGGCCATCAAAAGTCGCGATGAATTTGTATTTCGAGAAGCAAAAAAGAATCAAATCCCAATTGTTATGGTTACTTCTGGTGGATATACAAAAGAAAGTGCAAAAATTATCGGAGATTCATTATTAAATTTGAGAAAAAAGAACATTATCACACTGCAACACAAATAAACGATTCTTGACCTATGGTAATTTCTGATGCACTGAAAAAGTTTAAACTTGTTTTGATTCATTACATTTTTATAATAAAAATACAGTATTGAAAAAGCTAATTTTTCAGTAAATACAGTATTCAAAAAGTAGGTTTATTAGTTGTTGTTGTTATAATTTTGGTACTGCCTGTTAAAGGGGATTTTGAAGAAGAAATAGCCTTGATATTAATAGTTCGATTTTGATCTCTTGTAATCCATTGAAGCCGATAAAAATTGAGGAAAGCAAGTTTAAAAGGAGGAGAAAAGACAAAATGTGTGACCATAACTGCATAATGTTGAAGGTGATATGTGATTTGTGAGATATATGAAAATAGATAAATTTCTTTTTCTTCTGTTTGATTTGAAGAAATATAATTTAGAATGTAATAAATTAATTGAAAAAAGGATGAAAAAATAGCTTGATAAATTAGTCGTCTTTCAATTCTGGAATGAAGGGAATGAGTTTTGGCGGATCCCTTTCGAGATTGGTACATACAAAATGTGATTAATAAAATTAGTGCAGAATTGAAGGCAATATTTGTGATTGTTGCTTTATAATAATAATTATGCCGAAACGTCAAACATGCAGCCATATCTTCTAGAGAGCAAGAAAAATTTCCAAGAAATTGATATCCGTCAATGATGAAGGGAAAAATAATCATAAATATGACAACAAAAAACATTCTGAAGGGGGTCCAAATCTAAAAAGAGGAAATTTAGTTTAATAGTTTTAAAATTTGTTTTGAATTGTTGAAAATTCAACAGATACAGTACCCGAAAAATCAAAAACTTATGATTTTTGAGATACTGTATAAAAGAATAAACAATTACAGTCGAACCTCGATTTTACGTCCCTCGATTTTACGTCCACCTCGATTTTACGTCCTTTGTCTGCGGTCCCTTCAACAAAGAGCCCATACAAATCGGACCTCGATCTTACGTCGACCTCGATTTTACGTCTTTTTTTTACGGTCCCTTGGAAGACGTAAAATCGAGGTTCGACTGTATATATTACCGTATTCTGTTTAAACGAGAATGCCAAAGCCGTGCATCGATTGGCACAAAGAACTGCATTCCAAATTGTTAAAAAATATGCATTGTGCCATCCATGAAGTATCAAAACAATACCCAGTAAATATTCATCTAACGGCAAAAAAGTATTTACAAAAAATAAAAGATCTTCAAGATATCCAATATTTAAGATTACAAAATATGCAGATTTAAAATTTGACTTTGGTATAAAATATTGTGTTATTAAAAATATTACAATGGAAAGTTCAAGTCCTCGACAAATATACGAAAATATATAATATGCATATTTTATAATTTCTAAGGTTCCTTCATCAACCATTTTAATAACAAAAAACGAAAGAAAAATACTGGAATCAAATAAGTTTTTGCCATTTTTGTATACATTTATTTTAATTATGTTTCAAAAAATAAGTACCAAGAAATTGATTTGTATTTTTTCCGTACGCGTAATTCGTACAAGTCCACGCAGTAATATTTCAGAATATTTTAGAATGCCCTTTTGTTAAAGAGTGACGTTGTTCCCCTTAAGTTTATGTTGTTGGGAACTTTTAATTTACTACATTAAACAATTTTGTCTTTATCTGAAAAAGCTTGGAAGTTTCTCACCAAAAACAAAACTAAAAAATAAGCTACATTTATTTTTTTCGGAAGATTTTTTTACTTCCGAGAAATTTTTGTCTCACAATTAAAGTTTACAGAAATTAAAAAAGTTCAATTGACTCAAAAATCAAGATTAAAAGCAAATCATTGTCATTGGCAATGTTTTGTGTCAAATTATTCTTTTGAGGTGTCAAATACACACATCTTAACATCCGGTTTTTTTACGTTGAAGTTACCCCTAAATTTTGTTTTTTAAATAAGACAGGTTTTTTGCAGGAAGTCATCAGAAACAGATAAGACAGTTTCCCCTGCATTTCCCGGCAATAAAAATTTGATATCCGACAATTACAGTATACCACTCTGTTATGGAAAGATTTTATATTGTAAATTTTGAGTCGGATTGGATAAAATGGGATAATACCATGTCGATGTTGATAGTGAATGTTTGTCGCAAAAATTTTATTTTTACTGTGTCTCCTTTCTACAATATCCAGTCAAAACGTTTTTAAAATTTTCAAAGTTGTAAATAATGCAAAATTTGAGATATCGTAAACTATGAACCGGTTTTTGCAATTATAACAGAAAATTTTATTACATTAAAATTCATCAAAAGGGGTTTTAATAAAATAAGTTATGTAATATTAGTAGTCATTCGGGGGGAAAATCCGTATTTTTTGCGGTAAAATAAATCGTTTTTTTTTCCTCTCTCCCGAGCGCAGCTGTTTCCTTCCTTTCTTTTTGGTAAATACCAATTTGCGTTTACCATTTTTCTTTTTGCGTTTACCATTTTTCTTTTTGCATTTACCATTTTTAAATTTTGGTTTACCAAATTTTTTTTCAGATTTTTTTTTAAATTTTTTTTCAAATTTTTAAATTTTTTCAAATTTTTAAATTTTTTAAATTTTTTTTTTTGCATTTTATTTTTAAAACACAACCAAAATAAAACGGACACACATTTTATACTTTTTCATGCAATCATTTTTTCAATCATGGATTCTTAATGTCCTATACCTGACTGTGTATTTTCGGGATTTTTTATTACGTAATAATTTTTTATCCTTAATATTTTCTTAAACTCATATACTTAACCATTGTTTTTCCGGATTTTTTCAAGACTTTTTTGTCCTAAATCATGCATTACGCAATCACAAAACACCCAAAATTTTATCGAATTAAGCGAAAAAAGTTATTTTTTCATCCGGATTTTCTATTTTCTTAATTATTACATAATTCTATATACTTAACTGTGTAAAATCGGGACTAAATCAAGACTTTTTGCATGGATTATTGACCTAAATTATGAGTTTTGCTATCAAAATTCAACGTTTTTTATGTCTTTTTTCATGTTTTTTCATGCATGGGGGGAGTGAGGGAGGGGGAGTGAGAATAGTGTTTGTCCGTGTAACACCAAATATGGAATAAAAAAATTTATTATCATGTTAACCAAACTTTACAAATTCAAGCAAAACATGCCCAGTGGCGTTAGCACCATATATGGGATTACCAAAAAGTTCTTTAAATTCAATCTCAATTGATTCAAGTCTGTCCACGTTTAATTTAATATAGTTTACTGTACTAATTGTAGTTGAGCAAGTACAAAAGGCAGCCAAAATAGTTTCCTTATATGGACCAGTACTAATTGGACAAATCATATTGTTTGTATGAATGACAATATGGCTATGATAATTTTCTATTTCTGGAGCCGAATGCGCAACTTGATTGTTAAATACGACTTCTTTGAATCCAAGTGCACGTGAAAATCCCGGAGTAAGGTGGATTGCGCGAACATATTCCCCATCAAAACTGACTTTGTAACGCATTATATCAGAATCATAAGTAAAATTGACCGAATTGTGTGCAAAAACACAGAATTTATTAACATCTGGAGGTAATTCTGGAGAAAATAAAAAAGCATCTCGAAGATTCTCGTAAACAAGGTAATACTTTTCTCCGCTTTCTCCTGGTTCATCTGTTGGATAATTAACAACTTTCATTCTATCATCAGTAATTTTTGGCTTTTCTCGAAATTCTAAAGGGATTACAGAAGGTGGAGGAGTCACAAATTTTGATTTTCCTGTTTTATTTCTTCTCGTTAATACTTCATCATCAAAAGGCATAACAGAAGGAGGTGGTGTAACGGATTTTGCTCTTTCTTTTTGTTTTTTATCATCGTTACAATCATCATTGTTCATAATATCATCCCAAGTATCACAGCTCCGTTTTGACCGTACTTTTGCAAACATTTCTTCCAAAACTTTTTCCATTTCATGCACCGCATGAGTATTTTTAGGTTTTATCACAGATTTATATCCATTTGTGTAAATAATTGTCACGGCTTCATTCATTAAAGACCATTTTCTATCCATGCGAAAGCTTTTTATTCCACAATGCCATCCTTGTCCTTTAAATTCTAGATTTCCTTCCAATCTGTTTGTTACTTTTGAAGTTTTATCGAGCACAAAAGGAATAAGGACATGCTGGGTTAACATTATTCTAAAAAATTAAGGACAATAATTAAAAGACAACTGTTCATAAAAAGCGCGAAAAGGTTAAGTGAGGACAAAAATTAGTATATATTCTCAAGATTGCCGATTACCTTCCTCAAAATTGTTTTGTTTCAACGTAATTTTCTAATTTATTTGTAATTTTATCATAAAATGTTTCTTTTTATTTATCCTTTTTCTCCCCTTGCGCACAAAAAATATTCATTTTGCTTAAATTGAAGAAAAAAGTTTCTTTTCAATCGAGAAATAAGAACGGAAAAGAGAGGGAAAAGCAATTAATAATCGTAAAACTGTCACAATAAAAGCAAAAAAGAGGCAAAAAAGTGCCAAAGGTCAGGCATTTAACAAAAAAGTGCAATGTTCGAGAACGTCCGAGAAAGAAAAGAGAAAAAGGACGCGCACCTGTCACAAATTTTGGCGGGAAAACGAGAAAGTGGTGCGTGGTTGGTAAAAAAATGTGGTAACAACAGCTGTTCTGGTAACACCAAAGTCAAAGGATTACCAAAAAAGCAATTAATCATTATGGTAAGGTAAGAAGAGAGACCAAAAAAATCGCAAAAAGGTCAAAGTAATTAATCATGGTTTCGAAATATGTTTAACAAAATACGTCATTCTTACCAATATATCTGATATCGATCAGTCTTGTTTTAATTTTTCTCTCTTATTTTTTTCGAGAATCATGTCTAAATTAGATCCCTTAAGTGTTGAGCAAATGCCAGAATCTGTTGATTTATTCAACTGCAAACCAACTTTAGCTGGAATCGATAGTTGCGCACTTGTGGAATATCCATGTTCACATCCTATTTCCGATGGACCGATAAAGTTTCGCGTTAATACTGGAATGTGTTTTGCAGATTTTGCAAAATCTTACATTACCACAAAATTTAAAATTCTTAAAAAGGAAGGAAACGAGTTTGTTTCAATTAATAGCTCTGATCCTGTTAGTTTTATTCAAGGATTTGGGGCAACTTTTATGAGAAATATTAGAGTTTTATTCAATGGAAATACCGTTTATGATGGAAATGACTTGTATGCTTATAACGCATATATGCGGTAAGATCAGGATTTTAGCGTTTTGGGTTTAAATATTTTTTGGTTTAGGCGTAGATTAGGTCTTGGAGGCAAGATCAAACTTGAAGATTTAAATGCTTCTGGTTTTTTCGAGGATGAATTAAGTCAAATGAGTGGCCCCGGATTTGAAGCAAGACGCGCTTTATACACTGATGGCAAAATTTTTGAAACTGCATGCCCCCTTGACATTGATGTTTTTCAACAAAAAAAGCTTTTTCTTAGTGATTTAACCGTAGATATTGAAATTAGACCTCATAGTTCTGCTTTTACTTTACTTTCTACTGACACACAAGAATATAAATGTGAAATTTTGGACTGCAAACTTTATGTTAAGCAATATGCCCTCAATCCTGATTTGAGCAATTCAATTCAAGACGCTCTTATTAAAGGCTCTTTAACCAAATACAATTATACCAAAACTGATATCAAGTTTCATTATCTTCTTCCTGGAATCCAACAATCCGATCTTATTTTGTTTAATGGAAAAGTTCCAAAACGTATTTTTGTTGGTTTAGTTGATGCGCGAGCTTTTCATGGCCATATTGGAATGTCTCCTTTTGAGTTTGCACCTTATGGTTTAAAATCTATTCAAATTAATTCAAACGGAAAACGTGTTCCATCAAGTATTTATCAGTTAAATTGGAAAGAAAATAACTTTATCCGCGCTTATAAGGATCTTTCTGATACCACAGAACATGGAATTTCACTCGCAAAATATGCTGCGCATTCATGTTTTTATGCATTTGATCTCCAAAATGACCAAGATAACGATATTGTTGGGCCTCAAAAAAGTGGAACAACAGCAATTTCCCTCCATTTTTCTGATAAAGTACCAGAAGCTGGCCTTCAATTAATAGTTTATGCGGAATTTGATTCCATTCTTTCTCTTGATATTGCTCGTAATACTCCTTCAACTTTTCGTTTTTAACCTTTTTACGTAATTTTTTTGTCAAGTGAACAGGGAAGACCTGGTCCAATAAAGAAATCTTTTTTTTAAAATCGTGTTTTTACACAAAATATTGGTTCACATTTCCATTTTTATCTATTTGCGTGCGTGTTTTAATGCGATACTGATGTTAAAAATATGGGTTCTCTAAAACATTTTATATGTTTTAGCATGGAAAAGCTTATTGCCATACCCGTTCCTCGGTACAAAAATTTGATTGGTAGCAATAAACCATGGGGTTCGAATCTACCTGAAACTCTTAAGGCAATTGGAAAAAACCGAGAAAATCAGCAATTATTGCTCATGAAACGGTATTATCAGGAAAACAGGGAAGAAGAACCTTTTAATCTTGAAAACGCAAATCCAAAAGTAGAAATGATCAATCCCTTACCAACTCCACCAAAACCAAAGAAAATTCAGAAAAAACGTTATACAAAAACAGAGATAGATGCCTTATTTGGAGTGAGACCTAAGAAGGACCCTGTTGTCAAAAAGCCCGTAATCAAGAAGCCTGTTTATGCCAAAACCTTTCTGAAACCACCTACACTACAAAAGAAAAATAAGTTTAACCTCTTTGATCCTACCGCCTTCCATAAGAAAAAGTCAAAATAACTATTACGTAATAATTGTTCATTGAAATCCCATATATGGTGCTAACGCCACTGGGCATGTTTTGCTTGAATTTGTAAAGTTTGGTTAACATGATAATAAATTTTTTTATTCCATATTTGGTGTTACACGGACAAACACTATTCTCACTCCCCCTCCCTCACTCCCCCCATGCATGAAAAAACATGAAAAAAGACATAAAAAACGTTGAATTTTGATAGCAAAACTCATAATTTAGGTCAATAATCCATGCAAAAAGTCTTGATTTAGTCCCGATTTTACACAGTTAAGTATATAGAATTATGTAATAATTAAGAAAATAGAAAATCCGGATGAAAAAATAACTTTTTTCGCTTAATTCGATAAAATTTTGGGTGTTTTGTGATTGCGTAATGCATGATTTAGGACAAAAAAGTCTTGAAAAAATCCGGAAAAACAATGGTTAAGTATATGAGTTTAAGAAAATATTAAGGATAAAAAATTATTACGTAATAAAAAAATCCCGAAAATACACAGTCAGGTATAGGACATTAAGAATCCATGATTGAAAAAATGATTGCATGAAAAAGTATAAAATGTGTGTCCGTTTTATTTTGGTTGTGTTTTAAAAATAAAATGCAAAAAAAAAAATTTAAAAAATTTAAAAATTTGAAAAAATTTAAAAATTTGAAAAAAAATTTAAAAAAAAATCTGAAAAAAAATTTGGTAAACCAAAATTTAAAAATGGTAAATGCAAAAAGAAAAATGGTAAACGCAAAAAGAAAAATGGTAAACGCAAATTGGTATTTACCAAAAAGAAAGGAAGGAAACAGCTGCGCTCGGGAGAGAGGAAAAAAAAAACGATTTATTTTACCGCAAAAAATACGGATTTTCCCCCCGAATGACTACTAATATTTATATTCTTGTTCAAAAAGTTATGAAATACAAAAATTAATTTCAAGATTTTGCTGCTAAAACGGATAAAAAGAAAAGTATCTGTAGCATATTACAGTAATCTTTGAACTAAATATTGATTCTTATAGTGGCTATAAAACAAATAAAAAAACAAAGTTATATTACAATATAAAAATCATAAAATAAATAATGAATAATAATATAGTAGTATCATTTTATTAAGATAAGATAATTGCTTCTCCATGAGGCCATTTTTCCTTAACACAAGTTTGAACAATGTTGCGGAAATTTTCTTTGTATTCATTTTCAACGTCAGGGGAAAATCGAACAGTTACGGAAGTTTTTGCTGTGGCATTTTTCTGAAAAATATGCAAATCTTAGTTTGTAAATATTTATGAGATCTTACTGTAATAAAGTCAGCAAAACAATGAGGCTCAAGAAAACCATCGACAAGGTTTTCAAGATGAAAGTACTGAATTGCATTTTCAAACGATAAATAAGAAATTATTTGAGATGTTTGTGGATTGCAACGAATATCGTCTAGTCTAAAAATAAGTACAGTCGAACCTCGATTTTACGTCCCTCGATTTTACGTCCACCTCGATTTTACGTCCTTTGTCTGCGGTCCCTTCAACAAAGAGCCCATACAAATCGGACCTCGATCTTACGTCGACCTCGATTTTACGTCTTTTTTTTTACGGTCCCTCGGAAGACGTAAAATCGAGGTTCGACTGTAATTAAATTTCTATATTAAGATAGTCATCTCATCGGGTACTATTTAATTCAATGTAAAATGGTAGTACCTTAATCGCTGAATTTTTGGTACCAATTCCAAAACTTCTTCTAGCATGATTCCATTTCCATTAGCGCCGATTATCTTAACCTCTTTCAAAATTAATTCCAAGACACGTTTTGAGCGAATTAAAAATTTAAGCTCTTCTTCAGTTAAATTTTGATTTGAAATACAAATATATTTTGCATCACATTGATAAATTTTTGGAAGACATTTTGAAAGTGTTAAAAGATCATTATTTTTATCCACTTCCAGAATTGTTCCAATACGAATATTACAAAATTTAGAATCCGAAGGAAGTTCTTGGGTAATCTTTGCTGAACTATCCATAAATTCAATTGTTTTGATTGTTTCTGTTTCATTCGTTTCTTCCAAATTTGAAGTTGCAAATGAGACTTCCAATCGATAGCATACAGGTGTTTTTAAAACGAATAAAAAAATATTTGCAAGTTTTTTGAAGTTTTTGAAGTATTTCAGGTGAGGAAGCGTTAAAAATGTAATCCATCAATGGTGTTTTGAATGGAAGATTTTGTGATAAAACATTGTTGGATGCAAAGAAACATGAAATTGAGGGTTTCCCTTGAAGCAAATTTTCTGAAGCTGCTAATGCAGGTCGGGTTAAAAAATAAACATTTTCATCAAAAATTTCAAAAAAAAAAAAAAAAAAAAAAAGGATTTTTCCATGGAACTAAACAGAACCCAAATTCTTCGACAGCTTTTTTATAATTTTCAAACATCTCTTTATCCTCTGGAAAGCATCGGCAGTAAAGTGAATACATTTGTAATAATTTCTAAAAAATTACTGTTGGATTAATTTTTTTTAATCGTACACAAACCTTGGTATCGTTTCCTCTCAAATACTGTAAATATAATTCAAAAAGATGTTTGTCCTCCAAATTATTACAAATACGGAATTCAATATTATTTTCAATGAATTCAATATCATCGCTTTTCATCAATTCAATGACCCAACATTCAACATCATCATTTTCTGCTGACTTAATCAATGAATAAAGATTCTTTGATTTTTTATAAGATTGTAAAACTTTTAAAGGAAGAAAAGAAACTGAAAAATTTAAATATTCCAATGATTAAAATACAGTCGAACCTAGTTATAACGTTTTTCAAGGGACCGCGAAAAAAGGACGTTATAACGAGGTTCGACTGTAATTATGTCTTACATGCTTTCTTTTCAATTAATTCCAAAAGTTTATCGAGTTTATCATTGGGATAAGTCAAATCTTGGATACTGATATCTTTTTCATAAATGAATGTCATTAATTTCTTTCTTAAATTTCCAAATTGCCAAAAACAAAGCTTAATATAAAGATGTTGATATTCAGGATTTGAGAAATAATTGAAACAAAAATCTCTCGCAAATATGTTATAATTATTTCGATCAGTTTGGTACATTTTCCAAGCAGGAACATTTAGGGGTCCGTTGCCATGAAGTGGTTCAGCCAAAATATCAATTATTTGCCTCAGAACTAAAAAAGCGTTTGAATGAAAAAGAGAGTATGATTTTAAAAAGCATCTTAATCTTCCATTAGAAAGAAAAATGTATTTTCTATTGGAAAAATTTTTTGTTAGAAAACCCACGTATTGAAAGAGATATAGCAGGAGACCAATAACTGGTAAGAATTTCCGCACAAATATTACCGTGCTCACTAAAAAGTAAAAATATAGTGTAACATTGTTAATAATCATATATTTACTTGACATTTGGATGAAAAACTGGAAACTTAAAATGAACTTTTGGTGGTTTAAATGGATGATCTTGTGAAAATAAAATGTCAAGAAACAATGCTGTTCCGCTAAATGGCGACTGTGGAGGACCCATAATTATTGCTGTCCAATGAAATAAGTCATTATCGATTGGTTCTGCATAACAAAATGCTGGTGGATCCTGCATCATTGCATTCAACTCTTTCTTAAGCCACTTTAAAGCCATAATGGAATAATCTTAAACCAAAATAAGTAATTGTCAACAAAACTAGTTTAATAAATGATCAAAGTACAAGAAATGTATTCGTCAAAAAATGAAAAGAAAGAAATAAAAAACAAAGACCCAGCGGCAATGACTGTCAATAACATGGGACAGTGGTTAAAGGCCGTTTGCCATAGCGGTTAGAGCAGAGGACGCGTATTCTTTATGTCACAACTTCAACTCCTACAATGGCGGCTAACCTTTTCCCACTCCTTAAACTAATATATATTTTTTTCAAACAGCTTTTATATAAAACTAAATGTCTCTCGCCCTTTCATATGTTTTTCAACAATGAAAACAAAGAAAGAAAAAATGATTTAAAAAAAACACAATTTCACGATAAGCGCACCTTTTTTGTGTTATTATCCAAAAAAATGTTATTCAGTGAATCATAAAAAAATCAAAAGCAGTGGTTTTTGCCACGTATTTTCTTGTTGATACATTGCTGATAAAAACAAATTTTTGTGTCCATTTCCGGATGCTGATAACAGTTAAATCTTTCTAAATTTTGAAAATCAGGTTTTTGCTTAATTATTTATTTATTAAAATCTGTGTTTCTTTTTTTTGTTATCTTTCGTTAGATCAAACAAGAAAGCTTTCTTTTATATGAACGTTTTACTTGTTAAAAACATTATCCTTGCGATCGGCCGATCCGCTCACAACACAAAATAATAAAGTTAAAAGAAAGTCCTTCAAATTCATACTTCATTTATTATCACCTTTTTTGACAAAAATTAAAAAATTTTCAACTAATATAAATTGATTAAATGATAAAAAAAAGCTGGATTTATAAGAGCCGTTGATATCTGATTACAATATGACTTTCAGTTACAATTGATAAAAATCCCTTTTAGTACAGTATAGGTTTTAGTAATTTAGAAGTTGACTTATGAAATCCACAACGGGGATACGGTTCAATTTTGTATCTATAGAAAAACGAATAAAACAAGACGAAGTAGTTAATCAGTTCTAGAGGAAAAATAGATAGGGCTGTTAATTCTCTTTCTCCGGGGAATCTTCTCATTTTTTCAATTACCCGTGGAATGAACAATCCTAATCAATGTTCAACCTTCAAATGAACCTAATATTTTGGATGCAAAATATGTCTTAACAATTTGTTTAGTTTTTTAGGTTAAAATTTAACAATAATTACAAATATCTTTTGTTTTTCAATAGTTGATTTTTCTCACCAAAACAACATTATTTAGCCAATGATAGATTTATTTAATTTAACAAAATTTTAATAAAGTAATGCTTTATCTTATAACAAAAGATAATGACAGAATTACATTCCATTGCGATTCATTCCCATTTGTTGTTGTTGTCGTTGCTGTTGATTGTAGTAATATGGCATGGTGTACATTTGTCCATCATCATATGCATATTGCATAGTGCCATCATTTTGCATATCAGCTGGCATTTGATTACCATTCATTCCCATTCGTTGTCGATTGTAATAATCAGCGCCACGTTTTCCACGGAATGGTGCTGGAGTTGAGGTCATCATCATACCATTCATTCGATTTCCATTCATTGGATATCCATTTTGGTCATACATCATCATGCCATTTGAGTTCATTCGATATGGCATGCCATTCATATCATACATCATTTGACCATCATTGCCATTCATGTTGTTGTTCATTCGATTCGACTACAACATATTGTTTTTAAATTTTAATATTCATTAAATAAAAACTTACAGGCATTGCAAATGCGAATGCGAAGAGGGCAGCGAAGAGAACCATAACAGATTGCATTTTAACTTATTTAATCAAGTGGGAAGCTTTGATTTGAAACTTTGAGGATTTTTCCGATGCTTTTATAGTGATTTTTAACCTACGTCTTAAATCATTAAGTAAATAATGCCTCACAAAAAAGTTCTATTTTTGATGATAATTTTTTGCAGCCTTCAATTTTCGTAAAAGCCTGACCTCATTTTGGGATTTTATTTCGACCACAAAAAAGTACCAAAATGACAAAGAATAGTTTCATTTTGATTTTTTTTACATTATGTGCTTTTGTAACAATTGTAACATTTTTTTCTTAAAATTTAGAAAACATTGATGTTTAACAACAGCGTGTGAAAAGCATCGAGCATTTTGTTTTTTGCTACAAGACTCTTGTAACAAGAGTGAAAAAAATAATCGAAAAGGTTGAACAAATAAACGAATGTGTGTTTTGTGTTTATTTTTTCTCTTTCTTGAATGATTCCTTTTTGATCTTGCTTTTGTTTGCACCAGTTTTTTGAAGTTTTATTAAGACTTTAAAGATTACGGTAACTCCTTGAAACATATTCATTTTTATAAATTGTAAGCAAATTGGTTATAAAATTTTCTATTTTCTATCGTTTTTCCTTTGTTTAAAAATTAGTTAAAATTTTCTAGAGAAAATAAAAAACAGTTTTCTTATCATTGTATTTATAACCTCATTTATATCAAGTACTTATTAGTAAAATAACAAACGATATTCAAATTTTAAAGAAAGACACTTATTTGTTTTCTTTACAATTGTGTTTCATTCTGATTTACATATTCATGTAATTCAGTCCCAAAATAATTAAAATTACTTGTTTCATCGGTTCTTAAACAATCATAAATTTCTTGAATTTCGGTTCGAAGCATTAAAAATGTTGGACGGTTTTCAGGAATTTCGCTCCAACATGTTTTCATTATTTCATATCTAAATTAAATTTGTGTTGATCTAATTAAACATGATTTTTACTAATTTGTGCTTACAATTTTTCAGGGCAATGTTGAGGTCGTTCAAGCCGGCAACCGATTAGAAGATAATCCAAAAGTCTCGAGATATTCTCGTTACTTATCTCTTTGTAAGGACGAGCCCCCCGTTGAAACATTTCCCACATTAAAACAGCAAACGACCAAATATCTCCTTTTGCGGTAAACTAAAATTGTCGAAATAAGTTTTATAAGAAAGTATTATATAGAAAACATTATCTCGAACAGATCCCCAAAATTTATATTCTAAACGATTACAGGAGAACCCAAAAACAAACCTTATAATCCCTTATAGTTTCCAAAGCCATCCATCGAACAGGTAGTTGACGAGCTGCTTCTGGAAGATATTCGTAATTAATATTCATTTTTCTGGCTAACCCAAAATCACAAATTTTTAAAAGGTCCTTGTTGTCATTAAGTCTACAAAATATCGTTGTTCGATCTCATATTTCCAATTTTTTTAAGAACATACATGCAATTTCTTGCTGCTAAATCTCGATGAAGAATTTTATTTTGTCGTAAATAAATCATTGCATCCAAAACTTGAAAAATATATAAATAAAGTGATGAAACGATTATCCGATTATTTGGATTAATTAGGAAATGATACAAATCCCCGCCACTCATATATTCTGTTATGATACACATTTCATCATTTATTTCTGTCCAGCCAATAAAAGATAAGATATTTTCATGAGTGCATAACCTCAAAGCTTTGATCTCTTTTATTACATCTGATCTGCTACAATTTTCACATTTTTAATTGCAACATGTATCGCTTCATTTTCTTCTTCTCTATATTCGGCAAGACTAACTTTTCCAAAGTTTCCTGAATACGAAATAAATTTTTAGGCACTTTTATAGAATCCCCCCCCCCTCCTTTCGAAATTTTTCAAAACTATTTTTTTCTTCCAAAAAAATTACAATGCAAATTTTGACGCTGTCAACTCCAATCATTTTATGTTAATTTTACTAGATTTATATCAGTAAATAGTAAACATTCGATAAAAGTACCAATTTTTACAACTTAATTTAAAAAAGTCAATCAAAAATTTTACCTGAACCTAATGGCCTAATTTCTACGATTTTGTCAATATTAATTAAAGCATCAAAATATGAAGGCCTTCTGGATGACGTCCAGTGTTGCAAAAACGGTGACGATTCCGTATTATTCAAATCTGTCATTTCTATGTCATTTTGGGTTTTTCTTGATTGAATCTGCAAAGAAAGTTTTTTATAATTATTTTAAAGTGAATAAAAAATTTACCTTTTGTCGATGAAAGGAACATAAAATTACTGTCAAAATAATACTAAGAACAAAAAATGTTCCAACTGCAGCAACAATAATAATAACTTTATTCCTACAAACTTATTTAATGAAATTTAAACTGCTATAGGGTAAGTAATCGAATAATGAAGTGTAAGCTTGGGATATGGGGCTGCCCATAAATTATGTCATCAAAATTTCAACTTTTTTTAGACCCCTATCCCCCGTAATTCCATATTTCCCTCCCCACCGATCTTTTGATGACGTAATATTCGGACAGCCCCTTTGTAAATCCTCCGCTTTGACCCATCCGACCATTCAATATTTTTTATGTGATAATATCTTGATACTGCATTATAAAAAATTTTAACTTACGGTGATGAATGATTTGAAGGCAATGCTAAAAAAATGGAGGAAATAAAAACTCATAATAAGAATGCTAAAAAAAATTTTGAAGTTTACCTATAAAATGTGTTGCCAGGCGATTGTCAATATCAGAATTACATTTTCTATAATCTTCATCTGTATCATTAATGGGGAAACATCTCATATTGGAAATTACAACACCATTTAATGTCAATTTTAAAACACTTGTGTCATACACTGTAAACTGATTTAGCCAGACAACATAATTTACAGACTAAAATTTAAAATATTGACTAGACAAAAAATTAAAATGGTCTAAATTTGACAAACATCAACTTTTTGCCACAATGGCCCACAAAATGTTTTTGTATCTCCTTCACACATAGATCCGTCAGTTGAAAGATCATCTTTTTCACAGAAAATACATTTGACATTTGTTGAATGCAAAATGTCAAAACATTCAAATTTACTGCAATTAATATCTTTGAAATAAATCTAAATAATATGAATTTTTATATATAATGCTTTAAAAAAGTTTTAACTTCATTCAAATTACTTACAGTATCTTTTGATCGAGGATCAACATAAACAATTCCATTTTTTGAATCCCATGGTGTTATCATTTTAAGGTCATCTGATGGCAAACCATCAAGATAATTTGAGCGGTCTTTTAGTCTCTTTAATAATAATTATTCTAATGTTAAAATTAAAAAATGACGACTTACTTTTAAAAGTCTATGATTCTTTATAATGTAAAACTGATTATCGCTTGAAATTATATTACCGTATACCTCTGGATAAAAGTCTTCCTGAACTATTTCTCCAAAAATTATTGAATGACTTTCGATCCTTTCGTATTTAAGTTGATTTATTGAAACTTGACAAACACTGATGTTTTGTTGCTTAAATTTAAATTAAAAATGCATTTCTTTTTAGAAAAAGATATTAGAAAATATTGTTTTGCTGAATCATTCATGCAACAACATTTTCTTGATAAAAATTTGCATTTCGTGAATTTCCGATAGGGGAAATATTAGTTGTTACCAATGAGACAATTGAATTTTATCCAGAATAAATTATGAATTAAATTCAACAGTTTTGGGGGTACGAATTAATATCATGCGATTCCGAAATCCAATTAAAAGAAAATAAAACTCACAGAGTCACAAATGGAGGTTTCTGTTGTATTCACATACTTAAAACATTCATTTGAGTTTTGCTTTTTTAAACTGCATCCCTGAAACAATTGCAACAGTATTTCTCCAATGTTTTCAAAAAAATAAATAAAAATTTTCATAACAATAAAAATTTTACTTAACTTTTCAATATCGCTGAAATAACTTCCAGGATCATTTTGACAATAATTCCAAGTTTTACAAAATTCTGCTTCAATTTTGCTGATATTAAATTTGCATGTGAATGAAAAAGTTGGTGAATCTTGAAATGCAATAAAAAGTTGGTCATCTTTTGATAAATACGTAATTCCTGTGACATTATTCTGATAAATATTTCGATGAATTGTTTTGTAGCTGGCATAACTAGAATTAGCATTGTTGGTAATTTCTTCTCCACAAGATACAGTTATTTGCATCAAAGAAGCAATTAGGTCACTTTCATCATTGTTACAAACTTGTGAAATTACAATTTCATTATTCATCCGTGCCATGTCAACTGACTGATTTTGTTGCTCTCTTAAACATGAGGCAAGAGGATCATATCTTTTAACAGCATCAACAAAATATAAATGATTTTCATTGGAAAAACTGTAAAGTGATTTAAATTCTTTAACATCAATAATTGGATCAAGTTTTTGGCCAATTTTTTTATATGTGCTATTTTCGAATATGAATGAATAAAATGAAGCATTATTTTTTTCATGAACAACTCTTAAAAATATCATTTCATCAGCGGATTCAGAAGTTACACTTTTTATTGGAAAAGATGCCAATGTTGTGCATAAGGCACGATTTGAAGCACTGTTGCAGACACTAAAAAGCATTTTCAAAACTGATCGAAAACCTTAAGTGCAAATTTTGAACATTGTTTAATAAAGTCATATTTGCCCAACATTTAAAAGCTGTCAGAAACAATTCAGACCCATTTTTAACCTACCTACATTCCACGTTATTACACACAATTACAGAGTCATTAAAAATAAATTTAAATTCCAGCAATTCAGTGTCTCCTGTTAAATTTGTTGTAAATTCTATTTTGCTTTTTTTATTAAAACTAAAGTTCTCCTCAATATTTCCAAATGTGACAAAATTTTCTGTTGCAATTGCCAACATTGGTTCATTGGTTACGATACCTCTAATTTTTGCACCATTTTTATCTTTAAAAATTTTATAAAAGTTTTCACTGGATACTGTAGAAAGAAGATACAAGAAAAATAAAATTTTTACGACAAACATTTTGATGAATCAAAAATGGAATAAAAATTGTAATAGCAAAAAATTCAGGACAAGGAAAACGGGCAATTTTTGATAACAAAATAATATTTATTTTAGAAATTGTCCTTAATCGTTTCCTTTAATGAATCACTCATTATTCTTTATTTTTGTCGATTTCTTTGTTTAAGTGTTTTTATTATCAGCCAATTATCATTTTTTGGGCTACTGAACAATCGTTTTTATTGTACATTATTTTTACAGATTTTTTTCATTGAAATTGCTTCTGTTTGTCTTTTTAACACACTTAAATGCAACCTTTGTTATTCTAAAAACTGATAAAAATGTTCACAAGCAAAACAACATAAGCTTTTTACTTTTTTGTGTTTCCGTTTTTTATGTGGTTGGTATCAATGTAAATATTTTTTTGCAATCAAAAAACTTAAATCACGCGGTTATCTTACATTAAAACAATGGTTATTCATCAACACTCTTTTTTATGGTTTCAAAAAAAAGCGGCAACTTTCTTCATATAAAAGAGTTAATTTTATGAACAAAAGTAGTCATATTTTTAAGGAATATCAAGTTTTAGGGATTTTTTGACGAAATAAAAATCTTCACAAATTTTCAATGTTTTCAACAAAAACTATTTTGCTTCTTTTAGTCATTTTTTTCGTGTAAGTTTTAGTTTATACATTAATCAGCATCATTACCGTATCCAAAATCAAATATTTTTAGCTATCCTTGGTAAGATAATCTTTTCTGGTCAACAAGGTGCTGATTATGTTGCTAGTGATAGATGGATGCGAACTAATATGAATCTCTTCGATGATGGTTTTCTTCATGCGATAACAACCCTTCAAGCTCAACATATAATTGAAGGTTTCACCGGTGGAGTCAATGTTACATTTTTTGATGAAAATAATAATCAAGTTTGGCAAAGCCAATTACATAAATTTGGTGTAAACTTGCATTCAACAAGAGTTCAAGGATGGAGTGAACAAGTATTATATCACCTAATTTGCATAAAGTGATAATTATTAAAAGTTGTTTTTAGGTTCCATTGGAATTAATCCCAAAGATCAAAAAGTTTGCGATTGTTCATCAAAATACTCCTTCCGGTCGAGCAAATGACACCAACGCATACATTAATTTGGCCATTACTATTCTTTTTAAATCAACAAAATGATAAAGTCTTTGTAATTTATTAAATAATAAATATTATTTGAAGATAGAACATAAAAATTGCTTATCCACGCACATATTACAGTAATTTTCATTAACAAGAACAAACTTTGTCATGATAATTTACATATTCTTGCGCAAACTAAATTTCGAATTTTTATAAAAACAATAAATTGCAAAGGATGTATGAAATATAAAAGTTTCGAAATCAATGGTTCAGATTTCCTAATTAATTCGCGTATGTGGCAATTTTTAACTGTGTCATTTCTAATAGAATATCGCATAAATGCTTCCATTAGCTTATGGATTTCAGCTTGAATTTTTTACGAGACGGAATAATTGTTTCCAAGGAAAATCCATTTTTAATCAGATATGTAAAATTTTACAACTGATTTCGTTAAAATAATTTTTCAGTAATGCCAGATTCCATCATTTTTTGTTCCTTTATACTGTATTCCACCTAAACATTTGATAATTGCCAAAAAAATTTACTTTGAAATAACAACAATTTGTTTTATAAGCAAAAAAAGTTCTGATTTAAATATTGTTGTTATTTAAATCAGCACTATTTTTTAACTAAAATAGTAAACTGTTATCAAGGTTTTTTAAATTTCAATTAAACTATGTTGTAGGGAGAGAGTGCAAGGTTCAAAATCAATATTATTTTATTCAAATTAGAAAAGAAAAATCACGTAAAAAATGGATAACAAAAATTCGGTTGTTAAAAGCAAAAAGACTGCTAGCATTTTCTTTTCTTCATCCGGCGTGTTTCATGACGAATGGAAAACTTTTTGGCTCGTGGAACGAGTTCTAATGGAACCTAAAATTTAATGTTATTCATGTACCTTTTTTGTAAGACATACTTGTTCACTCCAATTTTCAACTCTGGTTGAATGTAAATTCACACCATAGGTACGCCGTTGACTGTGCCAAATGGGATTAAAGTTTTCATCAAAAAGAGTAATCATAACAGCACCTCTAACTCCAAGAAAGAGATGTTTGGCACGAATTGTGGTTGTTGCAGAAAGAACACCATTATCATGAAGCTCCATTTTAGTAAACATCCATCGTCGGCTTGCAATATAATCTTGGCCTTGATGACCAGATAGGATAACGTGCCCAAAAGTACCTAAATTTTGTTAAACACGGAATTTAGATTCTGACAAATTTCATTTAATTTAAATCGAATTATAATCTCTGATGTCATATGGTATAACTATTCGGCTTAAACTTACACGTGGCAAAAACAAAGAGACAAATAAAGACTTTAGTTGAAAACATCTTACAGATCCAAGGGAATTAATATTCAGCAAATCGCTTAGTTTCAGCTGACAAAGTTCAAAAGAAGTTATTTCTTCTTTATTTAAATTTGATACTCTTAGGTGAAAAAGTTGCCGCTTTTATATGAAAGAAAATCCTTTTTTCTAAAGGGTTAACAAACAAGTATGATTCATTACAATAGATAATGCTCAAATTTCGTCTTACAGTGCCATTTTATGATAAACAGGGTACTGTCATTCTTCCATTATCTATGATGCAAACACAATGAAAGCAATTAGCGGAAGGTT
>JAMRXY010000131.1:0-56192 GCA_024447195.1 Panagrolaimus sp. LJ2414 | reverse complement strand
TAAGCTCCATGGGCCCATTTTCAACTTCTAAACCTTTCAAGCATCGATTTGAAAGCGACATTTTTCGGTCAAATGTTGAAAATGTGAAAACTAAAAAAAACTTTAAAAGACTTTTTTTGAATTTTATTACCCTTTATTGCTTGCTTGATAAGTAAGCAATGCTTATCTTTTCTTTGCCCCATGATTATTGTTAAAAATATCGTCTTTCATTTAAAGAAAACAAAACTTGGTAAATAATTGGTAATATGAAAATTATTATTAACAAATTATAACATTCACTTGTTAGTTTTCATTTTCTTCTGTGGTATACTGTAAATTTGGGAATGTTTTTTAAGATTTTTAAGTACCTGGCTCACCTCAGGTAACCTAAAAACTATATTTTTTTTCTCGTTTATGGTTACTGTAGATACTGTTTTTGCCAATTATTAAATCAATAAAATGCACTTTTACAAAACAATCAAAATGATTAAAAAGCAGAATAAACCCGGCATTAAATATGGGGTTGATACCTTTTAAATGCCACTAAAAATGAATATTTTGTCTCCCAAGTAACAAAAAAATTACCGTCATTTTCACATCGTTTTTCTTTTATCTTTTAAAAATCATCGGAGAGCAAATTTTAAAGGTTAAACTTTCTGCAGCACAGAATAAATTCAATGTTTTTTGCATCCTTTTTTCTCAATGTAACAAAGAAAATAAAATACCTTCTTTTTTCCCATCATCTCTTTTCAGAAAGAACAAAGACGAAGTTCACGATGAACGAAATATTAAACATTAAAAAAAAGAAAGTAAAAGTGTCTGCTTTTTGAAGAAAAAAAAATTTCTTTTAGAGGAGTCATCATTATTTTGTTGATGTTCTTATTCGATTAAAAAACACGATCACAATATTGATCAACGATAAAAGTTATGTGGTGTTTACCAATAATATGATTTAGATTTTTTAAAGTGTTTTTTAGAAGTACAAAAAGTTTATTAATTTCGAACACGCGCGTTTTACCGTAGCCTAGGAGATAAAAACTACGTGAACTCCTATCACGAAAGCATGCATGCAAAAAGTTTTTGCCAAAACCACTTCTTCAACAAATCAAAGTTTTTTTTGCAAAAAAAAATGTGTTGTTGTTCGACAGTTTTTGTTTTTCTGTGCTTGCAATATTTTTTTATACTTTTTTACTTTATCCGTTTTGTAAAACATTATATATAAATGATAATTATAAAGTTTTTTAGTAACCAATAATGGCACGAATTCATAAACCAATTGGTATTGATCTTGGCACAACATATTCATGTGTTGGAGTCTACGAAAACGGCAAAGTTGAGATCATTGCAAATACAATGGGAAGTCGAACAACTCCATCAATTGTTGCCTTCAATCATGATGAAAAGCTTGTTGGCGCAGCTGCCATTGATCGCCTCCATCGAAATACTGCAAATACAATTTATGATGCAAAACGATTGATTGGACGACGATTCGATGATCCACTTGTTCAAAAAGATATTCCACATTGGCCTTTTCAAGTTGTTAAGTATAATGAGAATGCTGCAGTTGATGTTGAATTTCAAGGAAAGCGAAAGGTCTATGTTCCAGAAGAGATTAGTGCAATGATTTTATGTGATATTAAAAAGACTGCTGAAGCATATTTGGGTACACCTGTTTTTGAAGCTGTCATCACTGTTCCAGCTTATTTTACTGATGCACAACGTCAAGCAACCATTGATGCTGGAAGAATCGCTGGCTTAAATGTTCTTCGAATTATCAATGAACCAACTGCTGCGGCACTTGCTTATGGTTTTGATAAAAGCAAAAAGAAGGAAACTATTCTCGTCTATGATCTTGGAGGTGGAACATTTGATGTTTCAATCATTAAAACTCATGATGGACATTGTGAAGTTCTTGTAAGTTTTTTTTATTGAAATAAGTATGGCTTTTTTGGATATTTTTGAAGCGGATGTTAAAGGACTTATAAAATTGATATTTATTTGCAATTATCTCTTTCATGTATGCTTAACTTTCAGGCTGTTAATGGTGACACACATCTTGGTGGACAAGATTTTGATGAACGACTTGTTAAGTATTGTCTTGCTGAATGTTTACGAATGCATCATGTTTGCCTTAAATCCAATAAACGTGCCGTTGCCCGTTTAAAGACTGCTTGTGAAGTTGCCAAACGTTTATTGAGTACTTCGCCATTTGCAACAATTGAAGTTGATCGTATCCATGCTGATATTGATTTTGAATGTAAAATTACTACTGCTCGTTTTAATGAACTTTGTGGTGATTTGGTTGAAAAAACTTTGAATCCTGTTAAACAAGCTTTAGCTGATGCAAAACTCAATAAATCTGATATTTCTGAAGTTGTTTTAGTTGGTGGATCTACTCGGATGCCATTTGTTCAACAACATTTAAAGAATTTTTTTAATCAAAAGAAATTGATGACTGAAAATTAATGCTGATGAAGCTGTTGCATATGGTGCTACTTTGCAAGCTGCACTTCTTTCTGATGTTCCTGATGCAAATGTTCAGAATATTCAATTATTGGATGTTATTCCTCATTCACTTGGTATTAAAGTTCAAGAAGATGGTCATCATAATATTTATTCTATTCTTCTTAACCGTAATTCTCGTTTTCCTATTGAACATACACATACTTATTCAACTACTTCTGATAATCAAACTTCTGTTAACATTCAAGTTTATGAAGGGGAAAACGCGGTCGCTACTCAAAATCGTTTCTTAGGTAGCTTTGTTTTATACAAAATTGCTCCAGCTCCTGCAAAAATTCCTGAACTTTTGGTTACTTTTCGAATTGATGAAAATGGAATTTTGAAGGTTACCTGTGTTGATCGAACAAGTGGAAACTCAAATTCTATTGAAATCTTCAGTGATACTGGCCGCTTGAATCAAGCTGAAATTTTTCAAATGATTGATCATAATCTCGGTTTTTAAACACTTTTTTATTGTTTTTTTTCTTTGATTTTCTCTTTTTATTTGTTGTTTTATTGTTCTTTTAACCATTTATAACGATTTTTTATAAACTGTTTTTTGTGTGAAAGATTGCTTTTTTGATTACAAACAACGATGTTATTTTCATTATTGTACTTTCTTGATTATCTTTTCTTGGCAAAAGAAAAAATGATTTTGTTGATGTAGAAGTTAACTAATACAGTATCCTTACCAATTCATGAGTTATTACTACATGAATTAATTGGATACTACAAAATTTCCTGTTTTTCTTATAATTCTTGTTTTTGGTTTTATTTTTTGGTCGAAGATGAATCAGTGAGATAGCCCACTTTGCTTTTGTTCTGGCTTCTTTTCCCGCCTTTTTCTTTGTTGCTATTACTTTTTCTGTCATGTCTTTTTTTAACCCGTTAAAGTTGGTTGTGGTCGTCGTTTCCTGTTCTTCCACACACACAGACCATTACTAAAGACGGACACTTGAAATCGATCGTTGATGTTGTTTTTGTTGTTGTTAAAAATGCCAAAATATAATCGCGTTTCTCTTTGCTTTTTATACTTTTCGTTTAACTTTTGCAAAAATTGTTTATCGATTTTAATTAAATAATCTAAATTTCGTATTTTAATAAGCCTTTTTCACCAATTAATTATTTACTTTTTATAATTTTTCCCATTTTTTCAGATCCTTTGAACTCCATTTTTATTCGTCACATTTTTTTTACATACTTTGATTACAAAAATCTGTGACTTGATATTATTGCTTGAATTATTTTGGTTTATAAAAACGATGGCATCCATCATAAGTATTGATGATGATGATACTGCTTCAACATCATCTGATATTGAAATTATAGATTTAACAGGTTCTTCTGATAATGATGATACATTTGATCTTACGACATCATCATCTGATATAGAAATTATTGATCTTACTGCTGATTCACCTGAAGATAAGATAATTGATTTAACAGATTCTTTTGATCCACCTTTTCCGACTGTATCATACAACAATGAAGATATTTATCCTCAATTATTTTCTCTTCCAAAACCAATCATTCGATATATAACAATGACTCCAACATCAGCAAAAGCCTGGGCCAAGCTAATTACAACATGCAAATATTTCTTTAATCAAAATCCAATTTTACCAATTCGACGGTGCTCTAAATGTTATACGGTAGCTCAAAAATGGAGTATATCTTGGAAACCCGATGAATACAAAATTATGGCATTATCTGATATTCCATGCAAGATATGGCTTTATGGATTTCTTGAATTTCGTAATTTGCAATATTATTTCAATATATTCTCTTCACCTGAAAAAAGTTTTCATCCTTCATATTATTCATCACAATTGTCGTCAAAAATATTTCGATATGATCTTGAAGAATTACATATTTCATCACAAGGCCTTTCATTAAAAGAATATGAGTTATTAACTGGTTCAAAAACTATCAAAGATTAACTTTCATAATGTTTATGTTAAATATCCTGATGACAATTTTGTTCCCTTGGATATTTTGATTAAAAATCTTCCAAATGCTTCAAAGATTATGTTGTAAGTTTTTTGATGCTTTAAATTCCCTGAAAAAATTTGATTTTAAGTTTGATTAAATTCATGCAATTCTTTTAACTTTTTTTAATTTATAGCGATAATGAATGGCTACAACTTGGTCCAAATACTGTTCAAAAAATGGTTGAACTGCTTGCTGGATTTGAAAATTTAGAAGTTTTTTGTATTGGAAATATTCCCAGAACATTTGATTTCAAACTTTTACAAATTTTGTCAAGGTTGGTTATACTAATATATGTATTTGTTGATTTTCAAAGATTTTATTATTTCAGGTGTCTTCGAGGATTCAGTTCTTGATTCAAGTTCGTTACCCAGCTTCAAAGGTTTTTAAGAGAAAAGTAAAAAACATGAAAGCTGAACTCTCTGGAAAGCCAAATTTGTTTGTAGCAAAGGTTTATTACTTTTATTAAAATCCGTTATTTTCAAATAAAGTTTTTGTTTCATTTATATCTTGTTTTGGTAAAAATCGTTTGATGTTTTGCATTAACGATAAGCTTTCTATTATTAGATTATTAGAGCTATTTAGAAATTTTTATAAAAAAATATCCCTTTCTTTGTAGTCTGAGTTTTAGTAAACCTTTAAAATTTGTTGTAAATTCAATTCAGCATTTTTCACCACTTCTTTCAGCATGATGCAATAGTACTTTTATTGAATCTTTTCCGATCTTACACATAAATTACAACTTATTCATACAGTATCTATTATTGTTAGCAAACGTTTTGTTCTATTCCACAGATATAGCTTGTAAAATGAATTTATTTCATAATAAAAAAAAGATACATATAAAATTAAATATTATTACAATTTGCTCGCTGATGACTTTTGTTTGAGAGTTGATTGTTCTTTTTCATCAGAAGGAGATTCCCAGTCATATGGATCGTCAAGCTTTACTTTTGCACTTGTTGCAGCCTAAAAACATATTTTAAGGTTATTAAAGCATATAAAAGACAAAAATAAACATACAGTAGCAAGGACATCATAAATAAAGCTATAATCAACTTTATCAAAATATTCAAGTTTATCGATATATTGCATGATTTCGATGAATTGAGGTTTTACCAAGGGAATATCAGTTATGAATTTCTTATTCCTTTTTCGGTTCGATGTTCTTCTTTATTCTTTCGAACTTCAACTTTATCCTAAAAAACAAATTTAATAATTATCTTCAAAATAATGCAAAACTTACAGCTAACTTCCGCCATGGTAATCCAGCAGGTGAGCTCAAATCAATCAGTAAATAGAACCATGATTCACAGTCATCTTTAGGACCCATTTCTTTGTTATTGTGACAGGCGAGTGAAGCAAATCGAACTGTTCCTTTGAAGCCAACTTGAGCTCGTGGAGTTTTTAGTTCACTTTCTTTGTTGGTAATTTTCCGAGCAATACCAAAATCGAGCAAAAATACAACACGCTTTTGTTCTCCAAGTCCACAGGCATAATTCGCTGGCTAAAAAAAGTTTGTTAAATTTATTGTATAAACAAGTAAAAGATATACCTTAAGATCTCGATGAATATAACCATTTTTATGCATTGCTGCAACAGATTCCAAGCATTGTTGTGAAGCACCAATTGCAGTTCCCATTGAAAAAACTCGATTTGGCCGCTCACGTTTGAGATCATCCAAGCTTTTGCCAACCAATTGCATAACCTAAAAAAAATCAATGATTAATGAACTCCAACTTTTGATGACAAACTTACAATAAAAAAGAATTTCTCTTTTTTGCCACGATCAACAATATTTGTGAAATGTTTGCTGAATTCTGGTTTTGTATTCATATCTTTAAGGATTGCCACTTCCATTTTCAGCTTGGAATGCCTTCGAGTTTTCCAATTTCTTTTCAACTTTCATCGCAAATTCTGCAGCTTTATCCTTTTCATCATGGACTTTATAGACAGCTCCGAATCCACCTTCACCAAGCAATTTATCACCACCCAGTCACGTTTTCCACTGCTTATTATTGCACCCTGAGAAAAAAAATGGTGTTTGATTAATGTAATTAGAGAGAGAGAGAAAGAAAAGAAAAACTTACAGCTTTAATTCCAAGATCATCATCTTCTTCACTGCCGCTCATATTTTTTTCCTTCTTCCTTCTTTTCGTCACAGAACAGTACAGTTGAAAACTTTTAAAAGTGAAGAAAAAATATGATTACATAATGGTTGTCATCGATGTGGAAGCAAAATGAAAAAACATTTTATTCAAATTTTTATTATGAAACATGAAAATTAAAAAAGGAGGTGGGATTTTTTCTTTTTTTTCATCGAAGTTTTAAAAAAAGAACACGCCAGAACAACGTTTTCGTTTCAAGATGCAAATACAAGTCAGGAAAATTCAATAAAAATTTTAGGGCTCTCCTTTTTTAAATCCTTTGAACAATTCATTAAATAAAAAAATTACATCAGACTGAAATTGGGAAAAGCTAGATATTGATGATAAATTTTTAAGCATCTTTCGAGGAACGAAAATTCGAACTTTGTTGACGGAAATGTCGAGTAGGTTTTTTTTCTCAAAATTTGCAAACACCTCTTCCTCTCCCTCAGTTTGTTTCCTTTGATCTTTGCCGCTTTCAATGTTAGTATTATATTCCCCCTTAAAACACTCAAGTCAGATTTGGACAATCCCCTGATTAAAACAAGTTAAACATATTTTGCTACTGCAGCTACTGTACTGTTGCTCACATTCTTGCATTTAGTTAATTAAATAGAATAAAAAGTGTTTATTCAAATAACATAGAAATACATATATATATATAAAATTAACATTAAAATCTGCTAACTGATGACTTTTGTTGTCTACGAGTTGATCGATGAGATTCTTTATCATGTGTCACGATTTCCCAATCATATGCTTCTTCAAGATTAACCTTGGAATTTGTTGCAGACTAAAAAGAGAGATTTATTAAAACGTTGAAAGAATTTAAAGGAAAAACATACTAATGTGAGCAAATCAAAGATAAAATTGTAATCAACTTTATCAGAATATTCCAACTTGTCAATATACTGCATAATCTTTGTGAATTCAGTTTTAACCAATGGGATATCAGTTAAAAACTTTCTTAATCCTTTATCCGTTCTGGTTTCTTCTTTGCATTGCATTACTTCAACTTTGTCCTAAAAAAAGTATAGATTAGAAATCAGCACACATCAAAGCAGAGGAAAACTTACAGCAAGCTTCCGCCAAGGCAATCCAGCAGGTGAACTTAGATCGATCAAGAGGTAAAGCCATGATTCACAATCATCTTTGGGACCCATTTCTTTGTTATGATGGCAAGCAAGAGAAGCAAAACGAACAGTTCCTTTGAATCCAACTTGAGCTCGAGGAGTTTTTAGTTCACTTTCATCATTGATAATTCGGCGAGCAATGCCAAAATCAAGAAGAAATATCACACGTTTTTGTTCTCCAAGTCCGCAGGCATAATTTGCTGGCTAAAATAGTTTACATAAAATAAGAAGATAAACAAGTAGAAGACATACCTTAAGATCTCGATGAATATAACCATTTTTATGCATTGCTGCAACAGATTCCAAGCATTGTTGTGAAGCACCAATTGCAGTTCCCATTGAAAAAACTCGATGTGGTCGTTCACGTTTGAGATCATCCAAGCTTTTGCCAACTAATGTCATGACCTAAAAAAGCATAGATTAATAGATATTACCCAAAAAGAGACCAAACATACAATAAAGAAGTATTTTTCCTTTTTTCCACGATCAATGATATTTGTGAAGTGTTTTCCAAATTCAGGTTTACCATTCATTTCCTTCAAAATAGCAACTTCCATCTTTAGCTTTGAATGTTTTCGCTTCTCAAGCTTCTTTTCAACCTTCATTGCATATTCTTTCGTTTTGTCTTTTTCATCATGTACCTTGTAGACAGCTCCGAATCCACCTTCACCAAGAAGTTTGATTATCAGCCATTCATGTTTTCCACTTGTTATTATCGCACCCTAAAAAGTACGGTACTCGATAAAATGTGCATTTAGACATTGCAGATAAAGATAAGTAATTTACAGTAAATTCAGGTTTTGATAAAGAAAAATTGTTGTCATTCAGAGATATTTCGCCAAAGGTTCAGAATCTTCTTTGATAACTTTTTTTGGAAACAAAAAACTGCGAAAAACCATGGTAAAGAAAAAATCAATAAATCAAACTGATACCATCAATCCCATTTTTTGATTCGGTAGAATTATTCTTAATCCCAAACTATCATAAATAAATAAAAGTTAAACTTACTGGTTTAATTCCAAGTTCATCATCTTCTTCGCTTTTGCCCATGATCTCTTCTTCTTTTTAGTTTTGTCGTAGTATTCGATGTCGTCGATGAAAGAAGTGAATGAACGAAATGTTTGATTTTGTAAAGTCAACAAAAACGAATAAAAAAAAGTTGCAAATAATATTGAATAAAGATTATTCAAATTTTCGAGGCATATTTTGTCCCTTTCTTCTATTCAAATTTTTTTATGAAAGTCCAGTTGAAATTTTGAACAAATTGATCAAAAAAAATTTAAAATAGCAAAAAATTTTTGATTAATTTTTATTGAATGAACTTGGATTTGGAGAAGCCGGGAAGAGTTGTGTAAACGAGCATAGCATGGGAAAGACTTTCCTCAGGGGTTGCAAAAAAAAGTACAAAAATCAATTTCAATTGATGAAAGACTTGAAAGAGTGCCGAATGTTTATGAAGATTGGTCACCAGCATATTATGCAAATGTGTGCGTATTTTGGAATTTAGTAATATTATATGAGATACAGTAATCATGTTAGATTACTGTACTTATTACACATCAACAATTGATAAACCTTTTCAGTGTCTTTCAACAAATAATATCTGCGAATGTGTGGCCGTTATGCAAATTTTACATTATTTCATTCATCGTGCCAAAGTTTATATTTTTAAAAATGATATTTTCTAGACTTTCGTAAATATTTTCCCCAAAAACAGATGCAGACAAAAAATAAAAAATATTTTGAACAACCTTTTTTTACATCAAACATATACTTTGATCATGTCTATTTTTTATTTTTTTTATCTCTTAAATATAAACTCGTGCTTTTTTTTTGAATCTTTCAGATTTTTTTGTCACTTTTGAAGATGGAACTCAAAAATTTGTTTCTCTTAAATTTTCAGAGATCACTGATAATTATCGTACATCATACAGTAATGGAGGTGGTAAATATATGATTTTTATTCCAATCGGCCTTATCATTTATAGCATTAAATCATGCATTTATTGAAAGCAACCAAATGTTAAGTCTGAAACTAGTGATGATGAAAAAGATTATGCAAATGTTTAAAACAATTTTTTTTATCAAAGTTTAATTTTTGAGAACTTTTCACACTTTTTGGTGTAAGTTTTTGTAAAACGAATTATAAGAGTTTTTTGCATGATTATTTTTTTGTTTTTACGCTGCATTTATAATATAACTGTCTTTTTGTTGTAATAAATTGATTATTTTTTGGTTAATATTTTTGTGTGTGCAGAAGGTCAAATCCATCAAGAAGCTGTCTACCGTTTCATACAATCGATTAATTGACTTGTATGCATATCTTGTTACAACAAATTTATAAGGTTAAGTTATTCAAAAATATTCTAAAAACGAATTTTTTATAAAAGACTTCTTTAGATTTATTTTTTTTGAATATTTAAGAAAAATTTTTTGTTTATAAATATCATAGATCCCAGATTACATTAAAAAATAAATTTTTAATAAAACAGTTTTGTGCATATTAACTGGATAGTTTTGATCATGGATTCCGAAATAAACAACTTTAATATCGGTTTCTTTCCTTTTTCTAACAACATTTTTTGATTTAAAAAAATAAATTCTGACAAAAAAAAAGCTAGCTGCAACAAAATTAAGTTCACTGTATTATATATGAGTTATTGTTACATCATAGATCACAGTGATCCCAAAAACAGGAAAAAAGGAACCAGAAATGGCCGGCAAAGAAAAAAGGACAAACAATAGAAACTTTTGCTCTCTCGCGGTTTTTTAAAAAAAAAGAAGAAAAATCATGATTCAGCTTCTTCTTTTTTTGCGAATCCGTTTCTGTTTAAGTAATCGCTTAGAATTTACAAACTTAGATAAAGGACATCCTAAGGAATATGGCGATATCATCAATATTAAAAATAGGGCTAGCAAAAGTATGACGAATTTTTGGTGCAAAAACAGGCGTTTTTTGCACCAAAAAAACGAGAGAGCGTTCGTCCGTCTTTTTCTTTTTTGTGCCGTTTCTATTTACAAAAAAAATCACTGTGAGATTGATCAAAATTAAAAAAACTGTAATTTTTATGCTTATTGATTTTATCAATAAAAACATGATAACTCATTTTTAAAAACAGTATTTTCCGTTTACAAGCAATAAATTTAATTAGTAAATTAAATGCTTTATTTTAAACAAAATTATATTGTTATAAAATCACCCGTTTTATTTATTGTTACAAAAATAAAATACAGTATGCATTTTCTTTATGTGGGTCTTTCCTTTGTCCATCGAATTAAGGTTGCAGGTGAACGGAAGATAAAGACCAAATTTGCATATAAAGCTTCTTCCAAATCAAATCTGCTAACATCTCGAACAAAGAAAATTTTATGGCAAAGATCTAAAATTTTATCCACATTTGGGAGCTCCTCAAACATTATCTGAAATTAAAAAACAAATTAAAATCAAATAATCAATTAGATTTTTGTTGTACCATTTGCATTGAATCAACAACAAAACCACGAATGTATTGTCCGAGCAAGAAAACAATTGAAATGTATAATCCCAAAATACCCCCTCCGGTAATGAAACTGAAGGATTTTGGGAAGACCTGCAAAGGATAAATGGGATAAGTGGATCTTAAGGGATATCGGATATGCAAATTTGAGATGTTAATGGGATATATGAAATTTCATCAGTATTTTTGACAAAACTCACTTTATCAACAAATCCATAAAAAACCAGATTATCTCTAATAATAGGATCCAATTTTCGAACAGGATCAAAATTTGAATCAATCATTTTTAAACGCCAATATTCTACGCCATTCGCCGAAACCAATTCAAGCATGACATCGGCGTATGCGGTCTCGATTGAAGTTTTACTTCCTTTTAAATGTTCACGAAGAAGTGCTTCAACATGCTCAGATTTACCTTCTCCAGGCACTTTTACCATAGATGGAAAAAGGTCAGGAATTAAACTGAAATTTGCATATGGGTGAGATTTACGGTATTGAGGGATACTTACATAGGTGTTGTAGAATTTCCATCAATCATTGCAATCAATTCTTGCCGAATTTTATCACCAGGTGGAAGTTCAATAATTCGAAAATCTTCAACAACTCCATATTGAAGATTTTCATCTGGAGCTCTGAAATTGATTCAATGTTGTTGGACGACGGCAAAAATATGTGACATATGAAGTGTTACATTAAAAATTGTGTGACATAAAAACCCAAATTTGCATTTTAAAAAATGTCATATTATTTTACATAAAAAATTACTACATTATCAGAACTTGTGTCACAAAAATGTGACATTTGTCACATATGTGTAACAGATTTTGATCATGTAACAGTATTTTTTAGTGACGCCTTTTTAAAATGCCAATATGCGAATTATAGGTTTTTGTGTTACACTACACATTGTGACACTTTTGAGTAAAATGCTGCAAAAATGTTACGAAAATTTTTTTATTCAGACCTTTTAAAATTCCATTCAAATTGCATTGACATTGAATTTGAGCCATTCAAATTTGCCATCAAATATTCTCTTGCCGGAGGGCTAATTTGCCATCGAGAAGCACTATTTCCATTGATTGTTGCTTTTACAACATCCAATTCAGTGTAATCTGCGATATATGAAAGTGCAGTTTTACTTGTTCGATATTTATAATAAAGTGTTTCATATTCTTCTGAAGATAAAGGTTGAATATCCCCCAATTGTGCCGTGGAATCAAATAATGGCTGATATCCAGCTATGGATAATCGGCAAGTACACATAACTGGGGTTGATCGAGTTCCAACTGTATTTGCCATTGAAAATAGCACTAACGGGAACCAAATAATAAGAATGATAAGAACAAGCAGAACTCCACCATATCCATATTTAATGAAGGGTCTTTGCTTCACGCCCTTAGGGGATGGAAAATCTTCTTCCCATTTTCGAACACATTTAAGATTTGCAATTTTTTGATAAATATCATGAAGGGTTATCCAATCCCCTAAATTTAGGGAAGTATCCTTCCAAATCCAATCCGTTAAAACTCCAAGTTCATACAAAAATGGAACTTTCATATAACAATTTTTAAGGGCATAATTTAGGTAATTATAATTTCGAGTTAAAACATTTCCAACACTAAATTTCGGATATCCGCATCGGATTTGTTTTGCTGATATTAAGAAATAAATGGATTTAACAAAATACCAAAGTTTACAAGTAAAATTATTCACAAATAATCGATCCGTTGCCGCTGGCAACAAAAAGAATACCCAAATATGAATAAAAATAACGAGTAAAAGTTGAAAGCAAAGTTTTCCAAAAAGGAATTTTCGAAGGAAGAGTGCCCGATCAATGACAATTAAAATGAATTGAATAATTAGCATAGCCACAAGAGTACCAGGGACTTTATTCTCTTCAAAATATGCTGCAACAGATCCACCGCCTTGATCAGTCTGAAGACAAATTTGCATATGGATTTCTTATAGTGGATATAAACTCACGCCGAAATCAGAATATCCAAAGATAACAATTAAAAAACAAATAATATCACAGAGAAACATTGGAGCATACATATCGATTGGAACTCGATTAACAGGATGCAATAAAATTCCAAAGAATCCTTGGACTTTGGTTACTTTGTTTTCAACACTAAAATTTATCATCGATTGTTTTTTTTGTTATCGCTGATATGATATCACACCACAACAAAAATATTTACATGCCATGGCATATTATAAAACCACATGTTATCATTTATCACTGATACTGTTATCACTACACCTAATGTTACAACACTCAAACATACGAAAAATCTGAATCCGAAGAAGAAGACGGTAATCTAACAATGACATCATAATTGTTAACAAGAGAAAATCGGACATGATGATGAGGATTAGGTGTTGTTGGAGGGGTTGTTATTTCAGACAATCGTTTTGTTAGAGATTTATCAAATCCATTAAAAGATACCCACTTTCGTTTAATTCTTTCTCGTCGAAATTTATTTGTGACACTTGAAAAAGAGATTTGTGTCAGACGTCGCCGAGAAAAGAGAGAACCTTTTCTTTCTTTTGGAATTGTTGGAGGTGAAAGTTGAAGGGAGGCATTCGAGGCTTTACTATTTTCTTCTTTTTCACTTTCATCCGAAGAATTTGATTCTGCATCAAATTTGGTTTTGGTTGAATTTTTCCATAATCCAGTTGCCTGTAAATTTAATTGTTACAAATTACTATAATAATTATGTTACAAAAGTGTCACATAGTTACAAGTAAAAAGTGTCATATTTTTCGCTTAACGTTTAATCATAATTGAATAAAATGAATAATTACAGTATCCATGTCACGAAAAGTGACAATCTTCACTGTCACATTTTAATGTTATATGTTATGAAACGATTTTCAAAAAGTTACCATTAAAATATTTCGATGCAAGAATAGGGTCATTAATAAAACCAAATCCCACATTGCATAATGTGGATTCTTTTCAATTCCCAAAATTCTTGGAAGCCAAAATGGATCCAATGAAGGCGCAGAAGAATTCCATGGGAAAAATCCAAATTGAAAAACATATTTTAAAATTACCATTGCTTCTGTATAAGTGATTACGGTAATCCAAAATCGTTTTGTTGGAAGGGGAACATTTAGGGTGCCCCAAAGGAGCATCATAAATGGAACTAAAATGTATTTCAAATATCCGGATATCATATATCCTTAAAACTTACGTGGCATTGAAAGGAATGAAGCAGAATGAATGTGATTGAGGATAATCATGATATAACAGATAAGCTCCGATCGGGAGAGAACAGCATAATAGAAGGCGATAACTAATCGGACTAAAAGGTATTCCTCTTTTTTGGGTTTTGGAACTGGAGGGGATAACTGCCGTTCAACTTCATCAACAATTTTTCTTAGTTCTGCTTGTGACGGGGTGGATGAAGCTCGTGGAACTTCAACAACCGCCTGGGGCACATGTACAACTCGGGTAGTGTCATCTGAGCTGTCATGTTGGACAATAATAGCCGGGGTAACGATCGCAACCTCTTTCGATTCAATGCTGGTCTTGGATAAAATGCTATCTTTTGATGCTTTGCTATCTGAGAGAACACTCTCCTTTGATAATTTTGAAGCAACTGAATGTTTCTTATCACCCATGGATCCAACAACAGATTTCCGACTTTCAATTTCCTCTTTAAATGCGTCAGCTGCTTCTTTTGCTTCTTCTTCTTTTTCAATTTCTTTTTCAGCTTCAAGTTCTTCATGAATTACTTCTTTAATGACTTCTGGAAGCGGAGCATCAAAGGCTTCAGAATCCTCTCTCTCTTCTGTTTCTTCAACATATTGATGCAACTTTCGAATTCCTTCATCTTTTAAAAATCCACTTTTGCCATATTTTTCTTGCAATTTTTCACGAATCATTGCACGTTGCTGGTGTCGGGTTATCTTACTCACATGCTCATCCACCTACAAATCCAAAACGTTAAAAGATATCTTTTTTCAAAGCTAATGCCCTCAGGGGAGGATTAACTTACATCCATTGATTGATTGAAAAGTTCTTTATGAATTCGTTTTTCTTCTTGTAAAATATATGCAATATATCGATAATCACGTGAAATACTCATTAAATATGAAATTAAGCTTTCAACGGTCCCTCGAGCAAACATTCCCAAAAACATTGCAAGTAAAATTGCATATTCTTTGATGTAAGTTTTGACTAAAATAAGGATTTGGTTTAATAGGATTAATCGATTAACACTTACATTGGTCATATGCAAATTTGATTCGCTCTTTCTTTGACATTCTTCGTTTTCGTTCTTCCAAAAACTTTTGAAAATCTTCATCGATCTCTGGAGAGGTCAGGGTTTCGGTGCCCTCAGGGCCTAAAATGGATTTGAGATTACTTACATATGTTGGATACCATAAATCTTGCATTGAGTTCTATATCTCGTTAAGGATATCATATATCCACTTACTTAAAACAGTTAAAGTTGGCTCTGAATTATCAGCTGAATAAATTCTTCCAATTTTAACCGAAGCCCCTGCAGGTAAAATCAAATTTCCATGTGTTACAGTTGTATAATTTGTAATTGCATCTGCTTCAAATGTATCCTCATCGAAATCCGGTTTAGCTCTTTGTCGAGCTTTCTCTTTCATAATTCTTTTTCGAATTGATCGATAATCTGAAGTGCCTTGTGTCATTTCCATTTCTTTTTCCATTTGTTCATGGGTTGCTTCAATGGCATTCGATTCCGCCACGGCATCGCGGATGGCACCTTTTTTAATCGCAAAATTCAGTAATTGAAGAGGACCTAAAATGGATTTGATATATCCCCTGTTGGATTGGATTTCATATATCCACCCTTCTTACTTACCAAGGCCTTTCACACCACCTTCTCCAGTCGTTTTTCTTCGAGCTTTCATGGCATTTGGTCGATCACTGGAATTAATGGACCATGTTTCAGATTCCTCTTCTGAAAATTGTCGATCTCGACTATCTGGATTAGCGGATTTTCTTCGATGATGATCGTCAAAGCTTAGCTGTTGAGGACTTCGAATTGAATCAGCACTTATTTGACGATTAAAATTTTGTGGTACCGGAATTCGATCCAATGAAACCATTGAAGTTGTTTCAGCTTCTTCAGAAACTGGAGAAAATTGTGGGGTTAGGGTATCTGATGGAGATGTCGCACATTGTCCCACAACTTCAACCATAATTGTATCTTTAATTGTTACGGAATTTGGTGAAGCAGCTGCAGGAGGAGCATCTGGAGTTTCAAGGGATTTTTCGTCATGAATTGAAGAAATATCACTCAAAATTCCTTCTGGATCCCGATCTTTGTGTTTTGTTTCTAAAAAGATTTCAAATGGATTAGGTCGTGTTTCGAACGATTTATACATGACAGTAATCTCAAATGTGTTACTATCAAATGAGAGTAACACAAATTTTATTACTATCACATGACAGTAATCTATTAGTTAGTTACTATCATATGATAGTAAAAACAAGTTCGTTGCTATCATGTGATAGTAAATAAATTTTTAATACTATCAATCAATAATAATCTACTTTTTTACAACTCTAATAAAATAAATATTAGAAACTAACTCTCTTGTTTCTTTGAAATTTTATTTACCATTTTATCGACCATTTGCATCATCTCTTTTTCTCTTTCTTCAGCTTCTTCAATTTCTTGTTTATTGATTTTTTCAATTAATTCTGCGCCTCTTGAAGCAAAAAATCTTTGAGCTTTTAATTCTGCAATTACATGCTTAAAATATTCTGAACCAAAAATTCTTCGTTGAATTAATAAAAATACGAAACAAAGATTATCATAGAAAATTCCAGCTTCTGTCATTGGAATATCACAATGTATTAAAACTTCTGGATCAATTACTGTAATTATGGAATACTGTAGTTAGATGTTAGTAATGTTAAAAACTTACTCTCAATTGGACTATAGCCAGCTTTATTACAAGCAATTCCAAAAAGTTGTAAAACCCAACAAAAATGTCGACACATATCTCCCATATAAACACAACCAACAATTTGTAAAATTGTTTTTAACAAAATTACACAAACATTGTAATAAATAAGATTATCCCACATTTGAAGGCAAACCACAATCGGCTTAAAGAAAAGACTGTTTCCCATCCAAAGAAATAGAAAACAACCAAAAACATATCCAGCGGCGAAAAGGGTGATCCGAGTTGTTCCAGCAATGAATATGATACTGTAATGGTAAAAATATGGTAATGGGGAAATCAAAACATAATAACTAATAAATGAATAAAGCTTACGAAAGTGTAATCCAATAAAAATACATAAAAAATACATGTTTAAATCGATCTAACAGGGTTGTGCCATCACTGATAAAATCTGGAACTTTCGAAATCGAAAGTGGAATTGAAGATTTTATTCTAAATTGTTTAAGATCAAAATTAAAGATGAATCTTCGGCCTGTGGTAGTTCGGGAGGAGATTGTATGATTATCCCCTCCGGGATATTCAGGACCAAACTTTTCTTCAATTTTAAAGACATAATATTGTGAAGTAATACAAAGAAGAACAATGAAATCCGCTGAAATGAAGGATAAGATTAATTAGCGATGTGCCATGGCATCACTTAAATATGCAAATTTGCAAAACCTTAAATGGTATATTCTTCATAGAATTTTTAAGGAAATCTCAGAAGTTTTGAAAAATTTGCATATCGCAATGCCATGGCATGACATAAACTAACCAAACATCTTTTCTGGAATCGGTGGCACTTTGTATGATGGCAGACAAAGCCATTCTATCAAATTTGAATCCCAATCATCCCAAATATAATTGAAACATAAAAAGTTTGGCATTCCAACACAAAGAAGATACTGTATGCCAAATGAGACAACATAAAATCCGGCATATCGAATCCAAAGTTTTGACATTTCAAGTCTTGTCCGAGTTAACATATACAGTAACCAAAGGACATAAAAAACTGCAAATAAATCATTTCGAATTCCGATTGAAATTGCTGAGGCGATAAATGTAATCTACAAATAAAATTACTTTGATTACTGTATTCAAAAGGGATAAACAAACTTCAACGCCAAATTTATAGAAAAAGTAATTCCCAAAATATAGTAAACAATGATACATGTCCACATCGGCATGAATTCGATCAATCCCAAAAAACATTATTCCTGGAGGGGGTTCTTCTAAGCGATTTCGTTTCCGGTGTAAAAATTGTCGAATTTTAATTAATTCTCGAAAAACAAGACAAAGAATGATTGAAATATGCTCTTTTGTGTAATCAAAAATGGATCCAACTTTATAGAGTCCAAACCAAGAACCGTAATTGTTAACAACGGTTCCATTTTCATTACCGTAATTCATGTTCTGAAAAAATGATGATTGTAAGTTTCGAGTTTGTTACTATCAAATGAGAGTAAGACAAATTTTATTACTATCACAAGACAGTAATTCATTATTTTGTTACTCTCACATGATAGTAAACTGTAATTTTTTTTTATTTTCATATGATAGAAACAATAAGTTCGTTACTATCACATGATAGTAAATTAATATTTGTTACTCTCATATGCCAGTAAGTAATGTTTAGAAAAATAAAGCAGTGTAATCAATTATTTAACTTACATGGCAAGTAACTTGAATAGATGATTCTTGAATGAATTCCATTTGAAAAAGCATTTTTAGCAAAATTACTGCAGATGCAATAACACAAATGTAATCCGAAATCGATGGAATTCTTGTTTGAAGGGGTACCATTACAGTAACACAAATGACCAAAGGCAAATTTAAAAAGCTGATTTCCTTTACTGCTGTATAAATTACCAAAGCAGCAATAATTTTATCAATATGAATTTCCGCAAATCTCCAAAGCATATTCCAAAGGGATTGTCGATAACTGAGCATTTGCTTACATTTTCTCTCAATTTCACCAATTACTTTTTTCATTCTTTGTTTGGGAGCTAGCCCTTTGATGTGGGCCGCCTTCTCGTCCCCATCTTCGTCTCCTTCTTCCAGGAGACCAGGTTCAAGATAATTCATTTGTCGATGAAAAAGTTTCAGCTTTGCCATAAGGAATCTTAGTTTCAGACCGTAAACATCTTCCTCCCATTTTTGTGTAACTTTCATCATTTTTTCATGGAAAAAATTTAATTGAATTAAAGAAACTATCAAAAAACTGATTGGAGTTAAAAGTCGAAATAACAGCTCGGAAGAGGTAATTCTTTCAAGACCCAACGATTTTGCACTGAAAAAAAATATTACTGTAATAGATGGATTACGGTAGTTATTTTTAGACATTTGGGTTAAAGTTTTTTTTCAAGGATGGACTGAATTTAGAGGTTTCAAGATTTGAGACTAATTTATGATCGGGTTAGTGGATATGGATATGCCCTCAAGGGATGTCCAATAAAATTAACATAAAATTCAGTAAAAACTTACACGGGATAACTCATTCCAAGATAATCTTCATAAAGTTCAGGGATGCCATGAAATTGATAAGTGTAAATCATTGTAATTACCAAAATACAGTATCCAATCATAATCATCCAAAATCGTTCCAACATTTTTCTCCAAAGTGGAAAAGAAATAACAAAAAAGCTGAGAAAAACAAGGAAAAAAGTCATATATCCAACTCGATAAAAGACAACTGGATTATAAAGAGAAATGGATAAAAGAAGGATTAAAAGAAGGAAAATCCAAAAATTTGAAACATGCGCTTTGATTCTTTCAATTAATGGTCGCTTTTGGGATTCCGCAATTGTGACAGAAACAGAAGATTTTTCTGCTAAAATTGAATGTTTAAGATTAAGATTTATGAAATCCATTTTTGATGGGTAAAAAATGATTTTGAAATGTAAAAAACTTACGATCGCTTGACACCAAAATCTTTGGCTTCTCCAAGGCATCAAAAGTGCCCTCTTTTGGAGTTCTTTGTTGAACGAATTTCTGCTTTAAAGCATACCAAAATGCCAAATTAAACAAAGATTTCAATAAAATATCAAAAACGGGAGCATTCTTTCTTGGTTTTTCCAAACCCAACTATAAATTTGAATTTATTAAATAAGCAAATATAACACAAAAAACAAACTTGTCTCAAAAAACCTGGTTTTTCATCGGGTAATTCTTCTTGGGTAAATGGAAGAGAAAATGCAAATTGACAAACTAACAAAATTTCGGCATATGCCACAATAAAAGTTGCAATTTGGTGATAAAAATGTTGAGAATTTGGATGCATCCAAATTACAAATGATAAAATTAGCATAACAAATGGGCGGTGCCCCTCTTCAAAACGGCAACTTGAAAATGAGAGACTTCAAATTTAAAACTTTAATATTGGCAGGTTTTATACTTGTGAAGTTAAAATTTAAAATAAAGATCTTTAAAATGAAAAAAGCTTTTCAAGTTTAATTATTTTAAATCATCAAACTAAATTTTTTTAAGTGAAAATTAGAGAATCAAAAATGTAGTTTTCATTTTTTGGTAACTCAAAAGGTATAAAACTTGATGTTAGTTGTCTAACAGAAGATAGAAAATGGTAACTTATTCAAAGTTTTTTCAGCTTCAAGACTTTAAAAAACATATATTAGTAATTGAACATTTTATAATAAACGGGTTCAAAACGTGTAAAAATATGCGGGAGAAAAAGAATATCAAGCATTTGTAAAAAATTATTGCTTTATTTTTTTTCGTTAATTTTTTTCCAAAAATTATACTTTCGTTACGAGACTTTTATAACTTTTGTTTCAAAACAGCAAAACTCAAAATCGTAAAACTCAAAACCGTAAAACTCAAAATCGTAAAACTCAAAACCGTTAAACTCAAAATTAATAAACTCAAAACTAATAAACTCAAAACTAATAAACTCAAAACTAATAAACTCAAAACTGAAAAATTAAAATTGCCATAATTCATAATGGCAATTTCATAACTAAATTTAAGCTGTAAAAAAAATTTTGTTGTAAAAAATTGTAAGTTTTTTTAGTAGGTGGACGCTTTGGTACTTTTCTTTCTTTTTTCATAAATTATTACAATGTTTATTTGCAGAAATGAAACAATAAAGAAAAAATAAACAACTTAAACAGATTGGAAACTTAACTCATTTTTGAATAACCGTTAATCACTAAAAAATTAGTTTTTTAAATTAAATTAGTTAAAATTTAGTCATGTAAGAAAAATTGTTCCTTCTCCATATGGTAGATGATTGTGATTTCTTATTACTGTTAAGTCCTCAGTGCCATATGGAGATATTGCTCGTCCCCGACAGGTGAATTTTCTGCACTAAATGATCAAATACATTAAAATATTAAAAGTTAATAATAATTTTGGCTTACGCTCCAAAACTGCATGCTGCCATTTCTGCTCACTTCTGCCTTAATATATGCGTAGTTGTTCACAATTATTTCATGAAATCTCCGTCCGAAAACAAAAGAAATCAACAATGTGATGAGACACATTCTTTGAAGCCAATTCATTGTCGTTAATGCAATCAACAATTTTGGGAATTTTTAGCTATGAAAAAACTTTTAAAATCAAAATAACAAGTTCAGAAAGGAATAAAACGACTGAAAAAATGAAAACGAAATAGGCAAATCCAAAAACAGATCGAAAAAATCAAGTCCAAAAAGGGCCATCATAAAAAAAGAAAGAAAAAAAAGAGAGATATTGTTATTAAATCGTCACCATCTTTCACCACCACAAAATGAATAAATGAAAGTGGCAAGCAAAAACAAGGCACTCTGCCAAAAAAGGAAGCATCTTCTCTCGCTCGCAAACGAAACGAAAGAAAAGATACTGTAAATAGGATCAAGGATCCTCCTTTTGAATGCGCAAAAAAATCAAGACCAAAAATCAATAGCAAAAAATTAATTTGCATATCTTTTAAGTTGTCGTTTTATCTCTCTCTAAAAAATAGCAAAGAAAAAACGAAGTCATAATTTTCCTGTTAATACTGAAATGACCCAGGCATTTGTACCTTTAATGGCAGCATTTATCAGCTTTTATATTCGAACTGATAATAAAAATTCTAATAGCCGTAATGTTGAAAAAGTGGTAAGTTATTTTAATATTTATTAAATATGCTAACATATAATATTTGTTAGGATCCAATGATTTACAATTTGGACTTGCATGAACAAAAAGTATGGCAATGACGGTATAATATAATGCAGCGAGGTGATAATGTTATGGAAAAGAGAGAGGGAAGAAGGATGAAAAGTGAAGAGAGAAGAAAAAATAGAGTAACCAAAAAACGGCACTGTTCGCACAATAAAAAACGAGACTAAACGGAAGCAATTATAAAAGAGGGACCAAGGGCCAAGTCAGAGCTACAGTACCCTAAAATGGGACAAAAAACGGGATATGAATGGGCCTTATTCAGATTGATCTTATTCGTCTTCGTCTTGTGCTGGTTGTGAATCAAAGGCATCGGATTCGCTTTCATCTTCTTCATAATTATTATCATCATCATCTCGGAGAACATACCATGCAGTAAAATCTTTTTTCAACAAAACATACTGTATTGATTTTAAAAAAGTAACAATATCATGATCAGCAACAGAAGGAAGGGCATTGAATTTTATTACAATGTCTTTGATTTCGATATCTTTTGCTTTTTGAATTTTTTTCCTTTTCAACAAACCAGTTCCAGCAGCTGGATTTGCTTCATAGTCATGAATCTGATTCTTCCAATTACGATCTTCAGTTTTAAGGATTTCAATTAATTTGCTAACTTTTGGATGAGGAAGGGTAAAATGTTTACGGAGAATAAGATTTGTACTTTCAATTGCGTTATTAGTTCTTGCAAGATCATTAACAACAGAATGAAAGTGATTCCATGCTGCTGGTGGATACATGGGAAGTCTTCCTCTCTTTGATCTGATATAAGTCCTACAAAAACAAAGAATTGTTGTTACTTTTTAGAAATTAAATTTGTACCATTTAAAATAATTCATTAAAGCTCTTGAATCTGCATGTCTTTGACCATTTAAAATATTGAAACCTCTTTCAACAAGATTTACTGGCAAAAATGCAAGAGCTGCTAATGATCTGACATTAACTTTAAATTGATCATCATCAACATAAAGATCCATTAGATGTAATTGCTTTACCTTTCTCATTATTGATTGAGAAAGGTGAAAAACACAAAGTTTGATGGTAACATGAGGCCATACAAAAACTGCAGCACTTTTAGCACCTATATACGATAATTAGATTAGATCGCAGCTTTATACAAAATATTTTTACCTTGTTCAAAATCTAACATTAAATTACGCGGTCCGCCACCAGCAATATTATCTTTAATAACATTAAAAAGCCGAACGTAAGTTTCTTTACGTTTGTCTTGCAATAATGCATATGCTACTGGAATGCAGCTAAACTATGCAAATTTTACTCAATTTTTATGTTTATAAACACTAACCTTTCATCCACCAAAACAGAGATTATGTAAAGTTGCAAAAAATTTCTGGGACAAACTTTGAACGTCCCATCAATGCTCCAGGAATCATATCTTCTCAAAAGTTGCATTCCTTCAGCATTGGCGAAGACGAACATAACAGATTCTGCTGGAGCATCGACGAGACTGTTGTGTAAAACAAATGGGTTTCCATCAAGATCAACTGTATATGGCCCCTAAAAATATAACAAATTTTTTAATAAAATCTTTAAATTTTTTTACTTCAAATGTTATTTCTCTAATATTATCTTTATCAACATTCACACTTTCAGGTACAAACCGCTGATCCTGGATCATATGACGGAAGCCATTATACGAAGCCAAACTTTGTCTTTCTTCTTCAGTAAGACCTTGGGTTACTTCATGGTAAATATCTCGAGGTGCCGCGTAATTTCCATTTACTTGAACAGTTGCAAGCTCTTTTGCTTGTTCAAATCGTTCATTAGCCTTAAAAAGTTACTTTTGTACATTTAAAAATGTGTTAGCGTGTCTTTACCGTAATTTTTGCTGGATTAGGAAGATGATTATGATTTCTTAATACAAGAAAATCATCTGTTGCAATTGGCCTATGAGCTCGTGCTCTGCAAGTTGAACGTCGGCACTATAAAATCTACAGCATTTTTTTCAAGCAGTTGATAAAACTTACGCCATAGAATCTTACAGAGCCATCAGTACTTGTACCTTTTTGTACCCATTCATAATTATCGACAACCAAAACATCATTACCTCTTTGAGTTCGTACTGCTTCTGTATAATATAACAAAAAGAAAAGCGCAACTGCCAGCAGCGCAGATTCTCTGATCATTGTTGATGAAAACGTACAAAAGCAATGTAAAATCAAGTTTTTGCTGTTGTAAACCTAAATTGTTGTTCTACAAAAAAATTTAAAAATAGTACAGTCGCCGATTTTATTAAAAGCAAAAAAAGTTGCTCTTATATTTTGGGCAACAATCATTTAATGGCAAAAGTACATTCCTACTCATCGGTTGAGTCTCAAATCTTAAAATGGCAAATATTGTTTGTTCATCGTACCAAAAACCTTTTCATAGAATTGACAACTTTGACCTATCCCCTCTTCCATCCACAAAAAAATATTGTAGGAAAAAAATAAAAATTGTAAAAAATTTAGTGAGCCTTGCTATATTTTTTGACATTTCCAATGCCATCATTTGTAAAGATGACATTGGAATTGGAAGGTCAGTGTTCAAGATATAAAAGCAATGACCGGTCTCAAATGTCACTGTTTGGGACAACGCAAATGTTGCATTCTTTGCAATTTTTAGAAGGTCATAGTGTAAACATCTGCGGCACAAAAAAATGTCTTCTTTTTTTTCGGATAAAAAATGGCAAAAAAAGAGATTGAAGTAAAAGGTCAACGCTCAAGATATAAAAGCAATGACCGGTCTCAAAGGTCACTGTTTAAGATTTTATGACAGAAGGATAATGGGTATGAGAGGTCAAACATCCACTGCTTCGTTGAGATGGCACAAAAAAAAATCGCAAACCATCTGTCGTTTTCTAACAACATGTTGCCCTTTTTATGATGCACAATTTTTGTCTTTTACGCCTCCTTTTTTTCGTTAGTTTTCGAAAGGTCATATTAATCTTGAATAGGTGCCACAAACATTGTGTTAGACTTATTTGTTCATTCTTTTTTTTAAATTCGGCAGTTGTAATTTCTTGGAGCTTAGAAAAAAAAGAAAATTATAATATTTTTTTATTTTTAAATTAAATTTGTTATTTTTTTTGTCAAAGAATCATATCTTGTATTCATTCTTCCTCCTTCGATTTATTATATTAAGATGAATTTATTTCTTCTTGCGATTGTTGTCATGATGGCATCAGCATTAGCAGCCCCATCACTTCGAGTTCCCAACCTCGGTGCCTTTCTTAACAGAAATAAGGTGCCACTGATGTCAATTGGAGGTGGATCTGTTGCCCTTACTGATCTAGCCCTTGATGGCTATGATGTCATTAGCAGTGCATCTGATCAAGGTAAAAAAGAGTTTAGTTAAAGTTATAAATGTAAGCTCATTTTTCCAGAAGCAGATGAATTCTTTCCGCTCACTCTGAATTTGGGCGGAACAGAGCTCGTTTACAGCAAATCTGAATGGCAACCAGATTCTGTTTTTGCATCTTTTGCAAAAGCAATTAATCAAGAAGTACCCCCTGCAAAAATTTGCATGTTGTCTCGTGACAATTCAATTAAAGAATTCCTCTGCACCAAGCAAGGATTGCATAGTCTTATGGTTAACGCTTTTAAATACGACAAATATTTAAACATTCTTTTCTGTAATTAAGTTTTTCTTTTCTATGAAATTTTTTATATGTTTCATCTATTGTTTTCTTCATCTAATTTATATTTATCTTGTGATATTTTAAGTGATATAATATTCAAATTTTCTCAAAATAAACTCTTAAATCAACAATAAAATGCATAAGTGTAGGGACATGGAACTAAAAAAACATACAAGGCATGGGGCGTTCCCAATACAAAAAGGTGAATTAAAGAGGGGGTTTTATAAAAATACACGTATATGTGTACTCCTAAAAACGAACTTTTCCAAATAGGTAACTTAAAACGGTATTGAAAAACCAAAATCTTTTTGCAAAACACTATTATTTTTAAAAATTTAAAAAATTTAAACACTTTTTTTAAGAAATTTAAATCTTTGGAATTTTAGGTTAATTTATGCAAAAAGAGTTGGGATGTACATGTGTCAATGAGAAAATTACAGTATCCGTAAAAGAACCAATATTACACTTCATTTATAGAAAGTTTTTGTTCACACTGTGTTTTGAAAAAGGTGCTTTGGCACAATAAATTGAAAAATCTTTCCAATCAAATTTTCAAAGGCAACATGAATAATTTTTGCAAAAAATAAAGTTTCCTAATGCATTTTCTTTTACAAGATTTCTTTCTAATCAATCAATAGGAAAAGAAAAAAAACAAAATGCCATTTGCACAAACAATTATTGATTTGTAATAGCAAAAAAGGAAAAGCAAGTGCATATTGATTACTTATTAAAGAAAGTAAAAACAAGAAAGTAGCAAAAATATGGCATTTTTAAAAAAGTGTTTACTCATAATCCCGGCGGTTAAAAATATAGCATTTTTCAATGCCATCGTGTATCTTCAATTATATAAATTTAAAATGATGTTCAGTATTTAACTAAAATTTATTTTAGATAAACTATTATAATGTCCGTTGATTGCGATCATATCAACAATATCAAGGGTGCGTTTCCAAGTGTCACTATTTTTGTTAAATTTCAAAAGCTTTAGATCCAGTTATATCTGATTCTGAATCAGAAGCATTTGTTTTGGAACATGAAGGTCATGCTTTGATGAATCTATTCTCTCCTGTACCTGAAACTTGTTCAAAAGATGATGTTAGCTTTGAAGATTTGGAACCTCTTTCTGTCATTTCAAATAATGCCGCTTTCAAAACTGGTTCAGTTACTTCCGTTCTTTCTGGATATCAAACTTCTCCAAGTAAGATATTTTCTGGTTTAATTTGTTAAAATTAAATGAATTATTGTAGGTTCCCGAGTCATTCCAACTCTTTCTCCACTTTGTGATCAAACATTTGCATATGCAGTACCAACAAATTGTGCTTTACCACATGTTCAAAAATCTCATGAAATGCTTGCAATACCTGATGCTGAAATTGGCGATTCTTCTAAAGCTTCAGTGCCATTCAATGATGCTTCAAGTACAGCAGCATTCGTTCGAAAAGTTTTCTTCTTGGTTACTATTATGGTATTATTTTATATAGATATATATATATCAATTAAAATAATATTTAATAATGTTTTTTTAGCTTGGTCTTGTTGCAGTAATGTCTGCGGTTCCATTTATTCATCCATCTTTGAAAACGTTTTTTGTCGAGCATTTCTTTTTTTACTACGGCAGTATTCCAACATTTTTGGTAACATACACATTTATGGTGTGTTGTGAATCTGTTCGACGATCCTTCCCGGCTAATATTATTGTAACTGGAATTCTTACGCTTGCCATGGGATACATGTGCATTCTTGTAGTTTTAATTAACTATAAAATTGTACTTTGTATTTCGATTGGTATTACTGTTGCTGTATGCACTTTTTTTTGTGCAGTATCATTTTTCATTAAAATTGATATTACCAAATGGCAAGGAAGATTTGTTGTTGTTGGATTAGCAATGATTGCCATTTGCTTCGTTTTATTAATTTGCAACAGATTTTTCAAAACTTTATGGCTTGAAATCTGTTATACAATTATTAATTCAGTTATCCTTATTGGTTTATTTTTTTATAATATTCAACTTGCCTTTGGCAAAGGTCAAAAAACTTTTGTTCAAAAAGATTGCCTTTTTGCGGCACTCCAGATTTTCAATGATATTGTAAGATCTTAAAAACAAACGTAGTACCTCTTTATTAATTATATATATTTCAGACTGGAATTTTTTTTATTTTCATGACGATTCTTTCTAAATTAATTTAAAGAATTGATATTTATACTGGTTAGTATTTTTTCCGGGTAAACTATGGTTGAATAACTTTATTATTTTCAGATCTTTTATTACTTTTTACTTTTCATCTTTACCAATGATTTATAATCCGGTTAAAATTTTTGTTCTTGTTGTTTCCGAAATAAATTATATATACTCCCCTAAATCTCTAAAACTTACAATTTTTTACAACAAAATTTTTTTTACAGCTTAAATTTAGTTATGAAATTGCCATTATGAATTATGGCAATTTTAATTTTTCAGTTTTGAGTTTATTAGTTTTGAGTTTATTAGTTTTGAGTTTATTAGTTTTGAGTTTATTAATTTTGAGTTTAACGGTTTTGAGTTTTACGATTTTGAGTTTTGCTGTTTTGAAACAAAAGTTATAAAAGTCTCGTAACGAAAGTATAATTTTTGGAAAAAAATTAACGAAAAAAAATAAAGCAATAATTTTTTACAAATGCTTGATATCCTTTTTCTCCCGCATATTTTTACACGTTTTGAACCCGTTTATTATAAAATGTTCAATTATTAAAGTCTGTTTTTAAAAGTCTTGAAGCTGAAAATCCAGTGAAGAGACCTTTAATTTTGAGTTTAAATGTTTTAAATAAAAAAGATCAATTGTCGTGTTTGTTTATTGTATTACTTAACCAACTTTACAAAAATGATTTTGATTTTTGTACTTTTTAATTTTGTTATCATGAATACTTCATTATTGAAATCTACCAATTTGTAAGTACAAAAACAAAACTAAAAGCATAAAGCATCCTTTTTTAGTTTAACGATATTAAAGTTTTAAATTTGAAGTCTCTCATTTTCAAGTTGCCGTTTTGAAGAGGGGCACCGCCAACAAATGTACTCCAACTATGATAGCATAAACTCCAAGCCTAAAAGTACATTGTTTAAATTACTGTAACTGTATTTAAAAATTTTACCATTAAAATAATTAATGCCAAAACATAACTGTAAGATTTGATAGTTTCTAAAATTGGCTTTAAATTTTCCCATTTTGCTAAATTTTTCATTCTTTCTCGTTCAAGTTTCATTGCCGCAAGTTTTTCTGCAAATTGAAGTGAAATTTTTGCAGATTTCTTTGAAGTGTTGGATGGAAGGGATGTGACAGATGTTTTCTTGGAGGCAAGGGGAGTATCCGCAATTGGGACTTTCACGGACATACTTGATTCTTTTCTTGAACCCTAGAAAATTTATGATTATCGGATATCTGAAATCCATAACTTTGAGGTTTGATTTCCATGGTAATACAACTTTTTAAAGACTATGTTTTAATAGCTCAGTTGGTAGTGCATCGGACTTTTATGCAAATGTTTTAAAATGTTTTATGATTACTTAAACTTGTAAAAAACAAAAGCTTACAATATCTTTTATGTCTTTGACTTGATACCCTAAGGCAATTCGACTTCCATCTTTTGATTTCATGACTAATGCCGCAACTGCGCCTCCAGCTTTATTAAATAATGAATCAACTTCGGCGAGTTCTTCCTTCTCTCGAATAATCGAAATTTGTGTTGCCAAAAGATAATAAAAGACAAAAGTAATAATTGGAGAAAGAAATTCTGGCCAAATCCATGATATTATTGGATTCGGATATGTATATCGATCACATGGAAATGTTTGATAATGTACAAGACCCAATATTCTAAAATTAAATAAATTATTTATCATAACATATGTTACAGTATACCTGGCAATGAATTCATGTGATGGAAAAGAACGATAAACATTTGGAAATTGATAAATATAAATGACAGAAAGATGAAAGGCACAATAAAGTAAAATTCCTCGCCTGCAAGTAAACCAAAATCTTCGAGTTAGAGGTCGATCAAAGGCCCAAAGAGTAGAAAAAATAATAAACATAATAAAATATGGCAGCGAAAGCTAAAGAAAATGAAATGATTGATTAAGATTGATAATTGTTTGTTTATGCATTCTTTTTTTGATTTATTACGTGTTTGTGTTATGATAAAAAGATATAACAAAGGTTTTTCGGATGATCTTGAAGCATATTCTCATATTATTTATTTAAGAGTTCAAATTTAAAAAGTGATAATGTTTTCATGAACATTCCTGATTTTCGGTGTTTTAAAGATCAAAGAAAAAATGCCGCTACTTTCTTTTATAATTAAAACACTAAATAGTCGTGGGATAAAAATTGAAAGCGGCTACTGTAATTAAATCGAAAAATATATTGTACGAAGAACAGCTTAAAAGCTGTTACCGTAATCCAATACGGTAACTTCAAAATTTTTTTAAATTGTTAAATGCGTTTGCAAATTTTCAGTGGTAATTACAGTAACCCAAAATTTCTACGGTAATCGATAAAAAATATACTGTAAGAAAAAAGGCTTACCATTGAAGGATGAAGAGCTCCAACAATGCAGCAGGCAACCGTAAGCACAGCATTATGAGAATTTTCAAATCTTTTACTCCAATCTCGAATTTTTAAATATTCTGCAACCTGGGAGAATCTTCGATTTTGAACTTTTTCGCCTCCACTTTCAATTATCGCCTCCAGTCTTCGTCTTCTTTGTAGCACTTTTAATCTGAAATAGCAAAGTTTTATGCAAATTTTTCATATTTAGATTACCTAAAAAGAAGTAATGCTCCACATGCAAGAACAAGCAAATCAGATGCAAATAAATTCAGAATCCGATGAAATCTCCAATATGCTTGAATTTTATCAAAACCAATTTGTCGAATCCATCTTGCAAATGGATGACAATCAATTTCTGGCACAAATGAATCAAGACTTGACAAATTTAATCCATGTCGTTCTTCATGGTGTTGATGGATATATGAAAGCTGTTGATCATAAGGAAAAAGTGGATGTGGAAGAAATGAATTCCATGGAACAAAATTGAAAAGAAGTTGTCCAATGATGCAGAGGATTGACCAAAGGGTTATGCAAATTATGAAGCGATATGGATGACCCGGATATTGTGAGGTTGGAGGTGAAACGGTAAGCGGGAGGAAAAGTGAAAAAACAAAATATACAAATGAAAGGAAATTTATTCGAAGAATAAATGCTAAAATTGGAGTACTGTAGTTTTTAGGCCTACATTCAACTATTTAAAAGTCATCAACAAATTTTCTAGATAACACGAAGGATGGAAACTTGCATAAATTAGGACCGTAATAACTAATCAAAGAAACGTAATAGCTTTTTTGCAGGTCCCAAATAGTTGCAAATTTGCATATTCCCACCCCCGGGCATGCCAATTCTTGTCAAAAATATACTTACCAACAACAATAACAAATGGAAGTAAAATGTTATACAAGGTCCGATAGGACTGCTTCTCCATGGCTATCTTCTTTTTTGAATTTTTCTTTTTGAATCAAACATTACAAACATAAAAAACTCTAAAAAACAGATTTATCAATTTATCACTTTTTTCTTTATCCTTTCAATTTGCAAAAAATAAAAAAAGCAAAATCTTGCCGATGCAAATTCTAGCTTTTGCAAGTTGAATTTGCAAAATGGCAAAAGCGAAAGTGAAAGATTAGCAGAAAAAAAAAGTGTGTCAAAAAAACTATATATCATTTTAACACATGAAAATTGGATCAAATGTCACCACAAAAAATTTGAGTTACATATTTTAAGACATTTTTTGAGAAAAAATTCTATGTTTTGAGTCATTAAACAAAAGTTTAAAAAAAATGATCAGCAAAGGCAAAAAATATTATCGCCTCAGGTGATTTTGTTTACCCGGGAATATGTTTACTAACTTGCAGGAGGGAGGATAAAAGGAGATAAAGGAAAGCCGAGAGAAAAAAAGAACGAACAAGCTTTCCCCAAAAATATATATCCTGCGTTTTATAAATAAATTCATTTCCGTTAAATATGACTCAAACTTATGAAAAAAAATAAAAAAGATGGTAAAATTAAATGAAGAAAATCAAGCTTTCAAAAAGATGTCATAAAAGCTTGTAAGTTTAAATATCAAATTGAAGGTCTTCTTTTACAGAGAGATAATGGACGGATTTAACTTAAAATTGAGTGATCGTGTCTGAAAGAGATAATGTTTCACAAGTTAACAAATCTCTTTTTTGTTGTGGCAAATTGCTGCTTTCAAAAAAACAAAGTCATCAAAAAGTTGTATATTTTTAAATTTTTGAGTAGGCCTACTTAAACTCAAAATACAAAACAAAAATATGTATATGTATTTTGGGTATTTTATGCAGTTCAAAGTATGCATACTAGTATGCAATCTTGGAAAAACGCAAATTTGCATAATTTAAACTTGCATGAAAAGGATTTTTTAAAATATTTTTGGCCAAAATGTACAGTATTTTTACCTAAAAAAACGGCACCCTTCATGAAAATGTGATACGCTTCAAAGTTATGCAAATTTGCATATTGCCGGATTTTTCCTACACAAAAAGAACACCAATTTTGGCAAAAACAAATTTAAAAACAACAAAGATTAAAGATTTTTTAATTAGAAAGAAAAAAGAAATCAGTCAAAAACGTGTAAATAAAAGCAATAAAAAAAGTATTTTAAAAGCTGCCGTCGTTTTTTTTTCTTTCCAACTTTTTTTCAAATCCGAACTCCCACAAATAATTGACAACCGTCGAAAAATGTTGGCAGAAAAAAAAAGAAAAGAGTGAAAATCGGCTGTCTTTTGTTTTTCTGCTTTCTTTTTCTTTCTTTTTTTCTCTTGTTAAAGAATTTTTTATAATCAAAATAGAAATAAATAGAGCTGTCACTATCAGTGGTCGGTCATTTTCTTTCTTTTTAGAAGATCAACAAAATCAAATCATCCTAGAAATTAGCTGGATTTTTAAAAAGTGGAAAATAAAAAAGCTTTGATGAAATCGATAGCAAGAGAGGTAGGATTCTTGAAGCCCATTCTGAAGGCATAACAATATGCAAATTTACAAACATTTAGAAACAAACCTTTTCACTAAATTTTTGAGCCAAAATTTATAAAATTGATAGTAAAATTTTTTAAAGCTTTTTTAAAAAAAGTTTCCTTCGAACAACAAAAAAGTCTTCCAAGTTTTCAAATTTGCATATTAATATCCTTCACAATGTAAAATGTCATAAAAACTGAATTAGATTTGTAACGAAAATCGAAGAATAAAAATGATGCTTTTTCTTATTCTTCAAGTTTTTCAAGATAATCCCATTTTATGAAGATAAAAAAACAAATTCCATTTCAAAAAAATGATGATGCCAACTTCAAACATTTTGGATGCCGTTGTTGCAACTTCTTTTTTGCTGCTTTCAAAAAACAAAATTCTGCATTGCTTTTCTTCTTTTTTTTCTTTAACGACTCCAAAATACCACAACAGAAATTTGAATGTCTCCCTTGCCGATTTTGGCTTGTTTTGTTTTGGTTGTCGGAAGGTCTAAAGAAGAAGCGCTTTCAACTTCATAAACGATGTGTTCACAAAAAAAAGATGAGTTAGACTAAAAGTTTTGAGTTATTTCTTTCAGCTTTTGTCAGACCTTCAAAAAAGTGAGTGAATATCAGTGATGTGTGTTTAAAGATTTCTTTCGGAAGTAAAATTTACTATAAATAAATCTCCCAAGAGTATCAATTTTAAAAGAAAGAGAACGCTTTAAATTGAAAAAAGTTTAGTTTTGATTGATTTGTTTGAGTTTAAACAATCTGAAAAAAATACTATTTATGGAATATAAAAGAAGAAGAAACTACAACTTGGTAAAAGATACATGGGTAAATTGATTACTGTAGTATTTTATGCCTTATTCGAATGATTATTTTGTTTTGTCTGTTCCAATGTTGTACAAATCCCATGATTGCAATTTTGAAAAAAAAAGAAAAATTTGAATAAATTATAAGCTTCAGAATTGAAAAAAATGCAGTTTTTTGTTTCTTTCAAAGATGCCTCAAGGGAATCATTTACTGTAATCATCGTTTATCATTTTCTTTATCCACAAAACACAAATTTTGCCGATTTTAGCGAAAAATAATTTTTTTTCACAGAATCAACTTCGAGTTTTCAAAATTTAATAATCTTTTTTGCAGATGAATTCAATTTGAATTCAATTCTGTTTGTTTAATAGTGTTTTAAATGATCTTTATTTAATGCTTTACACATGCAAAAAAGAATGAACATAAAAAAATTACATTCAAAAAAATCAACATCACATACATGTCAGATGATGTGATTTAACATTGTTACACCGTTTTGTGAAGTATTGAAAATTTTTGTTAGATCCGAGCAGAAAAGGCTTCACCAAATTGTAAAGAAATACGACGATTAGGATTTTGTTGTTTCTTTGATAATTGACGAATATCTTCTCGCATCTGCTCAAATGTTTGACGATGATTGAATTCTAAACTAATCCAAGCAGAAGATGTTAAATGTCTATCAATAAAAGGAACAAAAACATCCAAATCAATTTTTTCGATTGGTGAAATATTAAATAAAAGTATTTTCATGTTTCTTTTAGTAGAAAGCATTTTTGTGAATATACTTTCTGTGACTAAGGATAATGTTGAAATTCTAAAGTTTATGTTTTAAAAGAATTCAAAATTCAGATAAAAATTTATTCTTACATCATAACACTCATTTTTGGGCATTTTTGAAAGGCTATCAAAGGCAAATTCCCCTCATTACATTTTAATAATTTCAGTTTAAGAAAAGTTATCGAAGGATTTAATATTTTTTCCATCACATCCATTTTTATCTCAAAATCAAGATGCAAATCAATTTTTGACGTTCTCGATAAATCAAATCTTGGAATTAAATCATTAAATAAATTTTCAGGGGCATACTCTAATACTAAGATATTTTGAACAGCGATCTCTTTTGCTTTAATTACAATTGAAGTTTTGTTAGAATCATGAACCTTTGAATAGGGTCCAAAATCAAACACCAACGTGGAGGCTGCGATATTTAATGTATCAATTTTACTTTTATTTTTCTGGAGCTGCATAGATTTAATACATTTGCAGCTCCGTAGTAATTGATGAAATACGGAAACTTGAGAATGCTCAAATATATAATGAATTAAAGTTTTTGGAACAGAAAAACATTGTAAAGATTGGGTTTTAAATTCAATAAATTCAGTTGAAAATACCATTATTAGACTATTAAATAAAATCTACAAAAAATGAATATGGAAGCACAGATGGAGACACAAGTTTTTACAGCGGAAATTAATTTTAAATATTATGCCAGTTTTTATAGTCCATAAAACAATGATGTGTGTGTTCGATCAATTATTTTTAATGTGCGTATTCCCGAAGTTCATCCATAATATGCAAAATGGCAGGAAATATGTGACAATGAAGATATGTATGTATGGATGACCACCTAAAAAAACGTTGTGTTAAATTTCGATTAAAGCTTTCATTTTTATGGTGCGGGCTGTTTGATACTTTTTTATTTCTCTAACATTTTTTTGTTTGAATATTACTGACGATCAGGCAAGAGAACAATAGAAAATGTTTTGTGTTTACATCAACACAAAATGAATGGAGAAATTAAACTATGGTAAAGTTTTTGTAAAGACCAAACGTTTCATCAACTAAAAACTTTATAATAATTAAATTAAAATTTAACTTTTCAGAAACGTTGGAATTGAGATTACTGTAATATTTGCTTTTGATTTTCTTTATCGATACCAAGAAATTTTTTTTCGTTCTTTGAATAAATTATTTGAGTTTTCAAAATCTAATAAACCTTTCTGCAACTGTAAATTTGATAAATTAATTTAATATTTGAATTTAATTCTTTTTGTTTATTTTAAATTTAAAAAATGTTTTAAAAAATCTTTATTTAATGCTTTACACAAGTGTAAAAGAACAAACATAAAATAAAATAATATTTTCAACATTAAAAAATCAACATCGCTGCAGATGAAATTTTTTATACAATTTTTTTGTATTTTTTTTTGATTCTGTTTTGAAATTAGAACCAGTGCTGTCCAAATCTCTGTGAATAGAGGGTGATCTTTAAAAGTAATGATAGAGAAAAAAGTGTGAAGAGAAAAGTCTCTATTGTACCAAACAGTGATCATTCTCTATCACTGTTTTCTTCACAGTGACGTCACAGAGATTTTCACTGTTTTTAAAATGCGGGACATTCAAAAAGTAGTGAATTATTACTTTTTTTATTGTTTTTATGTGTTTGTGTCATGCAAATTCTAACAGTGTGTTATCTTTTACATTTTTTTGTACAAAAAAAATGAGGTTTTGAATGTCCCGCATTTTAAAAACAGTAAAAATCTCTGTGACGTCACTGTGAAGAAAACAGTGATAGAGATTTATCACTGTTTTGCAAAATAGAGATTTTTCTCTATCACTGTTTTTTCTCTATTCATTTTTTCAGTGAGAGAATCTCTGTGATTTCACAGCGTAGAGATTTGGACAGCACTGATTAGAACTCTTTTGTCATAGGGTTTTGTTTTTATAAATAATTTACTTTTTAATCAATTCTATTTTATTTATTGGTTTTTGCAAAATATTAAATGAATTTCTTAATTTTTAAGAATCCAACAATCATCAGTCTTTGAAAAAAGCCCATCTACAAAAAAAATAAATTCGTGCATTTGTTTTTAATTTTTCGAATATTCAAAATTTGTTATTTCCAGATGTAGAAAATTCTTAACTTAAAACATTTCGTTTCTTTTAAATTTTTTACAATACTGTATCAGCGAAGCTGTTAAGATCATGTAAAAAATAAAGTGAATGGCTTTTTTGAAATAATATTAGTGTATTTTATTATATTATGACTGTGAATGTCATATATCTTTTGAAATCCACGTTAAATATTTATAAAAAAATACTTTCAAAAATTATATTCAAAACTTTCAATTAAATAAAGAAAAATAAATTGTCAAATAAAAAATGTAAAACCAAAAAAATTAGGAAATTTAATTATTGTAACAAATATTGGATATAATTCTATCAAAATTTAATACAGTATATTTTTTGGAAAAAAAACAATATAAATAGATATTTGCTCAAATCAAAAATGTCTACAGAAGTTCCTAAAGGGAATGAAAACGGCAGCAGATAAAACCGGCATATCTTTTTTTAAAGGCACAATCAAGCAGCAAGGGGAGGATGTTTTTGCTCCTAACTAAAAAAAATGAATACTTAAAGTAGATAAACTCAAAGCGTTGTTGACAGCTTTTTTATAGTAATCAAATTTATATAAAAAAAATTAATTAATTCATTAAACACTTTGCATATAAATTAATACATAAAATACAATTGATTAAAAAATTAATTATTTTTACAATAAAAAGACGACATTGAATTTAAAGATTCAAACCAGAATTTGAACATCAAAAAAGAAATGCAAGGATTGGAGCCATTAAAAGAGCGAAACCATTTCCAATTGTTTCTGCATCACCTCCAGGAGCAACAGTTGTACTTGGAGGATTTACATCAGCATCATTCTCATCATCATCAGTTCCACCATTTTCATCAGGACGACTTAATTCTACACCATTTGGATTTTGATCACCAGGAGCAGGGCATGCATTATGAGTTTCTTCATTGAAAGTTGCTTTTTCCTAAAAAAAACATGATCTAATTATATATATTAACAACAAATATCTAATAAAAACTTACTTTTTCAGTCATCTTATCACACCACCAAATATCAAGTTTTGGATTATGATCACATTGACCTTCTGTTCCTTTTGTTCCTTCAAAATTATAACATTTACATGCACCATTATTACATATCATTGATTGCTTTGCCTTAGAAGTATCACCATTCAAAATACATGCACTACCACCGCTAATTTTATTCAATTCCTAAAATTTTATTACTTTTATGCCATAGAATAATCAATCAATATAAAACTTACTTCTGTGGTAGAACGAGTACATGCATAAGTAGAAGGTACAGCATCACAATCAACTTGTTTTTTATAAAAGTCACATTTTAAAAGACCAGCAGATTGAATATCGCTTTTATAAATTGTAGCCTATAATAATATTTTGTTTTTTATATCGAAAACTTTCAAAGAACTCACAGATCGTTCATTGAATGCAAGATCATTACATTCATTAGGTTGACATGAATAAGTTACATATTGATCTTTTTCAACACGCAGTGTCAGAGGAAAATTAATGTATTCAATCGTATCTTGATCCCAGCCTTGTTGACATTTTTCATTTACATATTCTGTACATCCGGAACCAGAAATTATTTTACCATCAGGCCTTTTGCAATAGTACAATGTACAACCTGAGCATGGCTTTTCAGGATCGGATTTACCCTTATCCTTAACTAAAAAAGCGAAAGACAGTTAGATGATTAAAATAATTTAAAAAAACTTACATTTTCCATCTACAAATTTAAATTTATGGCATGATAATTTGAAAGCATTTGAAGATGACGCAAAAACCATAAGAAGGAGAAGAAAAATTGAAAAGCAGCTACCAAGCATTCCCATATTCAACGACGACGACGATGCAGCAACAGATTCAATTCAATGAAAAATGAAATTTTAAAAATGACAAACACATATATTTATAGAGGTTGGAAGGTTTATGCAAATTTATCATTCGTGTGTATACCACAGAATTACCGTAATATCGTAATAATAGAATATGTAAATGTTCCATTTTTTATGATTTTTTTCTGTTTTTTTATGATTCCACGATTTAAAAAATTTCTAGATATGAGAATTTTCATTGTTGTTTTTAATCCATAATTATTTTTAATTTGACTCAAATCAAAAAATTTCAACTTGGTTACCCAAATTGGCCCAAGCAATCAAATAATTTTCAGATTTTTACCATTAAAATATTTGGTCATGATTCATTAATGAAAGCTATTATTTTAGTAAAAAAACTTATGGTTTTTTGTTTAACTTTGATGAAACACATGTAGAAAAAGCCAAATCGACCTCGTCAAAACTTTTTGAATTCATAAAAATCTGTTAAAAAATATTTAAAAATATATTATAAATGCCTTTTACATGGAGATCAGATGGTTTTCATGTTAATTTTGCCCTTCTAAAATAGCCGTTTACTTTTTCGAAAAAAAGAATTTTATTAGGTAGAAGCATGTTTTACTTTCGAAAAAATCAGAAATTGAAAAAAAATTGCAACGTTTGCTGAATTATGAGTCATAAAGCCTTTTTTTTTCTGCCATTTGAAACTGAAGTGCGCGGCGTAGAATCGCGATTATATTTCGACTTCTGAAGTTAAAAAAATCTGAATATACCATAAGATCACGAAGATCTGGAGCTATCCAAATATATGAAAATTATATACCAAATCTGAAATTTATTTTTTACGCTGTGCCCCCTACATAAAGGCGCCATAAAAAAAATTTTTCGATTAAAAAAATATTTTTATGTGTATTAATAATTAAATAATTAAATACAAGTTTAAAAAAATGCAATTTCTTGTGTTTTATAATATTTTAAATGCGTTTCATCAAAAGCTTGCATTTTTTTTCTCCGCAGATTTTTTTGCGAGGAAAAGGAAAAAAAGAATGACGCGCCTGTACCTAAATAAATAAATTTTATGTAACATAATTTATGTAAGATTTTAACAGAAATTTTTGTATACCCGGAAAACTTTAATAAAATAGTGCGTTTTGGATATTCTTATTTCTCTGATAATCGACGAACCTCTTTACCCATTTGATTACATATTTGGAGATCATTGAAATCAAAACCAACCCCCCCCCCCCCCCAGAGGGTAATATATGTTTATTAATAAAAGCAACAAAAACATCTAGATCAATTTTTTCGATTGGTGAAATATTGCACCAATATATTTTATTGATTCTTTCAGTATGAAATATTTCGTCAAACATTGTTTTTGTAATTAAGGAAAAAGTAATAATTCTAAAATATATGAATTTTGTTAAAATTTTAAAATTCTAATAAAACTTCTTACATCATATATTTCATTTTTGGGCATTTCTTAAAGGCCATCAAAGGTAAATTGCCATCACCATATTTTAACAATGTCAGCCTGAGATCAATTATTGATGGATTTAACATTTTTTCAATAACATCCTTTTTTATCTCAAAATCAAAATCCAATTCAATTTTCACTGTTCTTGATAAATCAAGTTTTGAGAAAAACAAATTAAAAATATTTTCAGACACGTCTGTCATTGTTAAGTTATATTCGACAGTAATCTCTTTCACTTCCATTCTAATTATTGCTTTATTGATACCATACATAAATGTCATTATTTTCTTTTTCTGATGTTTTAGCTGCAACGATTTAATATATTTACAGCTTTTCAATAATTTCTGGAATTCACGTTCTTGAGAATGCTCAAAAATGTAATGAATTAAAGTTTTTGGAACAGAAAAATATTGTAAAGATTGGGTTTTAAAGTCAATAAATTCAGTTACAAATACCATTTTTGGACTAACTAAGTAAAGCAAAAATGGCAAGATAGATGGGACGCTTGATTCTTAAATCTCAAACTGGATGCCAGTTTTTAGAGTCAGTAAAACAATGATGTGGTTGGTTGAACAATTATAATTGTGTGTATACGCAGAGTTCATCCAAGCAAAAATAACGAATGTGCCAATGAAAATATGGATGACAAACCTTAAAACTTTTTTACACTGCCTTGAACTTCGATTAATAATGCCATTTATAATAGTATATTGTATTTACCATTTATCATCTTCTTTCTTTTATGGGAACTTATGTGTAAAAAATCAAACAATAAATTTATTGTTAAAAAATTTGTAAATTATCAACAACAATAATAACAACAAAAAAAACAATTACCAATATTTCCAAAATAAAAATGTTAAAGCTAAATCAGAGCTAACTCCAAATTTCTTGTCTCTTCTTTCAGCATAATCTCCATCATCCATAAGTGTATCAGAATCATTTGAATCTGAATCATCATCACTGCTGCTATCACTTTCTTCTTCTTCATCGTTATCAGGTTTTGATTTACGGGTTTCGGTTTCTTTTTCTCCTTCTTTATCATCATCTTCTTCCATTTCAACATCAGTATTCTCTCGATCTTCTTCTTCTTCTTCATTGTCATTAGCTACCGTAACTTCAACTTCTGTATCCATTTCATCTTCGTCTTCTTCTTCTTCTGTTTTTTCATTCTCACTATCAGTAGAATTATTTTCATCTGTTTTATCCTTTCCACTGTCAGTAGAATTATCATCATCAGATTCTTCATTTTCAGAAGTAGAATATTGTGCGGCATCTTTTGATGTATTTTGAATCATCATTTCATTGACAGTTTGAGTTGGGAATCCTTCTTCACCAGTAAATCTTTCAATATCTTCCCAATTTTCTAGCAATTTAACTTCTCGAATATCAGATGGAATTTTATTTCGACCATATACAAAATGCCGAGGATTTCCTTCTCGAGTTGTTCCTTTAATCCAATATGCATATTTATTCAAAAAGCCATGGGTTTGAGTTTTTGAGTATTTAAATCCACTTCGAATAATTCTTCCATTAATTAACGCATCCTTCAATGTTGCAATACTAAAAAGTTAAACAGGGTTAAGGTTATCAAAATATTAAAAATTATTACTTTTTAGTATAAAGAAGCATGTTTTGAATCAATAAGAATGTTGCATAAATTCCTTCAGGTTCTTCTCCAAGGATGTAAGAAAAGCTATCAAGAACATGAGAAAATTGTGAATCAAAATATCGTTGAGAATCTTCAAAAATATGTGCAAATTTAATGTAATCCATGATTGGAGTGAATCCAAAATGGGATAAATCTTTTCTCATAATATACATTTCGGCTGTAATTGGATATTTCTGAAAATTAAACAAAATTTATATCATACAAATACACATAAAATTAAAATCTTACAGTATAACTTTTAGCACATGGAAAAATTTTCAACCATTTTTCTTGTTCTTCAGGGTCATCAGACTTATGATTGCTCGAATGCACTTTATATTCATACTGTAGTTCATCATTTGGAAAATAATCCATTTTATAATCCTAAAATAAATCTTCTACAGTAACCCGAATAAACAACAATCGGAAAAAACGAACACGAAAATCTTCAAAAAATAATTTTTCTTTTTTTGGATCCAAATTTTGTTCAACATCAAAATCTTCAATATCATTTCGAAATTCTTTATTCAAAGTTGCTTGGAATCGAAGCGGAGCAAAAAATGCCTCATTTGAAGAATGTTGAATTGGAAATTTTGAAAAATCATCACAAAATACATCATAAAATTGTTTATCTTTATTGCTGTTGTATTGTCGCGCAGGAACACATCGATCATAGTTAATTCTATTTCGAGCAATTGAACCAATGTCAACATTTGCAAGTCGATGTTCAAATCGAATTGTTTCAGATTTTTGATGGAGATATCTGAAAATATAAATAAGTTAAAAATAGAAACAAATTAAAGACATACTGTGTTGATAAAACTTTGCTTATGGGAGTTCCCTTCCAAACAGCAAGTCGAAGATTAAGTTGGATTAACCAATCATGGACATCAAATTGTCGGACATCTTCATCATCATTATTTGTTCTCATCTAAAATGTTATTACTATAGTGGATTAGGCAAAAGCACATATGGCTACAGTAACCCCAAAACAAATACAATATTATTTACAAGCATAACTGTGATACCTACCGTATACTCCCTTTGTCCATCCAATCCAAACATCATTTTCAATGCGATCAAAATTAAACTTGTAACTTTCAATTCCAAACTAATAAAACATTGTAATCCATTATTATTTAGAAAAACATGATTAAAATATTTCCTCCAACCAATTCTTCGAACGCCATGAATTTTATCAACAAAATTTTTATCTTTTGGATAAACGGATGGATAAAATTCACTTCCAATATCATTTAATGGAGTTCCAATTAAATCCACCAAAGCATAAATTCGATATAAAAATACCAGCGGAAGATTGAGATTAAAGATGAAACGTTTTGCAACTTGTTCAAATGGCGTAATCGGCATTGAAGGTGGAAGTGGAAGAATATGGGCGAGATAAATAATATTTCGAAGGTAATTTGTCATTGGAAGGGTCTAAAATACGACATTTTAAGATACGGTATTTAATATTAGAATAATAACTTACACCACTTGGAACAAATCTTTCCCGCTTTCCTTTACTTGTAAATGCTAGAGCATTATCAGGTGCAGTTCCAAGGGCACGAATTTGTGCTGGCGTAACAAGTAATCTCCCTTCACGAAACCATCTAAAAATCATTACGATTACAGTAAACAAGAAAGAACATTTTTAGACAGTGGAATTAATTTTTGGAGACGGATAAAAAATAGCGAAAATTAAATGCACGCGTTTTAATAAATCTGGCATACTGTAGGTATAGATCTAGTCTCCTCGAACAATAGCCTCAATTTTCATGCCCTGAAGTCATAACCCCAGAATTAAAAAAAGATTACCGATAAATATCCCAAATTGAAATCCAATTTGCTCCAGCACATTGCGAAGCAATAAATGCAAATGCAACAACCAAATCAACTTCAAGATAAATTCGTGCTGCAAGTTTTGTTGCTCTTTTCGATAATTTTGTTGTACATTCCATAATTACATTAACTTCTTCTTCATCGAAAGCCCGTTGAAGTTCAATATTTTGTGTCGCTTGAGTATTTTCAATTTCCTGTTGCGTTTGAGATAAATAATTCCAGATATCAGCTTGTTGCTCTTGCGCAACAACTTTCGCTTGAACATTTCTTGTTTCTTTTCTTTGACTTTGTCGAATTCGTCGTTCTTTTCGAACTTCAAGCATTGAACGATTGAATCGAAACGTTGATTGATTCATTTCATCTTCGGCTTCAACCTCTTCATCACTAAATGCAATACCATAACACTTGAAATATTCTTGAACTAAATGTAATGAAATTTTCTAAAACATTGTTTCAACTCTCATCATTAATTATACTGTAAAAAGTGCATACTTTAACTTCAATAGGAACATCAAAATCTCGATGAAGAATTGAAGCAAATTGAACCACAAGTCGAGGAAAAGTTGTTAGCCTTCGACCAATTTGAAACAAATATTTTGGATAATCATCTGTATTTGACATGGTCCAATGTCGAATTTTACCCATATCAATACCATTTTCAATAAACTTTGATGGCTTCTTTTTCTCCACAGAAGGACCAGATTTTTTTTGACTTGCAACTCGAATTATTGCACCTATTGCAGCACCACCTTGATCAGTTTCAGTTTCTCGTAAAAGCTGAAATGAAGCAATATAAAGAGGTTACAGTAGTACAAAAAGAATATGGAAGATTGGTTTTTAAAACTTCTCAAAAGAAAAACGGACCAACGATTGTGTATTACCTGATTTTGTGCATGACATTGAGTACAATAGAAGAATCCTTCAATGAGGTTGTAGGTTCTGTTTCCACAAACATCACATGGTGGTTGCGGACCAGACATAATATCTTGCAGTCCTACAATAGTAAACTTTAATAAATAAAAAAATTGTTAAAATATTAAAATAACATGGTTTTAAGAAAAAAACCTTTTGCAAAGAAACAACATCAACATATTTTTGTTTTGGGGTGAGATTTTATTAAACAAAAAACAATGCAAATCTGACGTTAAAAAAGAGAAAATAAAAACAACATGTAAAATAAAACAATTTTAATAACCAAAAAATCAAACAAAAAGAAATCATGAATCTTGAGTAATTTCTTGTGCACTCGATCGTAAGAATGACATTGAATTCATTGTACATCGATTTGCGTAATGACCTTTTGTACCACATTTGAAGCAGACGACATCAGCAAGCTGCTTTCGAGGTTCATAAGTTGGAGCAGCAGCTTTTACAACATTTGCAGCAATTTTATTACTTGGTAAATGTGGGCAGGTATTTGCTTTATGACCTCTTTCATGACAATTATGACATAACAGAGTTGATGAAAATTTATTGAATCCAAGAAGAGTTGGTTGTTCCGGCGGGGGGTAAAGTATTTGGAGGATGAAAATGTGGACATTCAGGACCTTCTGGACAGAAGCCAACCATATACGCTTCACACATAATCCTTCGACGATGCCGATATTTACAGTATGGACCATGACGACAAAAACCTCGATCATACCATGGACAATCTTTTATCTTTGATTCAGGATCAATATGTCGGAAGGGACATTCTTTGTTACTGCAAGCATTATATTTTGAGAAGAAGAAGCATTCAGGCATTTTAGATAAATCGTATTCATGCAAAAATTCACAGTCATCACCTTTCTTACAAAGCCCCCGAAGCCAATGCTTACAGACAACAGTCTTTTCACCTTTTAAATGCCGCAAATCACATCGATTTCCATATGGACAAAGGCCTTTATTATACAGCAAACAAACAGCTTTTCCACTTCGATCCATATTCGCGAATGGCATAATCGGAAGACCGACTTGAGATTCAATTACACTTTCTAAATCAGTTTTTTCTTCAGTAATTTGTCCCAGCAGTGCAGCCATTGAATATCCGGCTGGTGTAAGTTCTGTCGTTCCATTAACATATAATATTTGTTCTTCATCGTCGTCATCTATAATAAAATGAATTAAAACTGAAACATAATAAAAATATTGTAATAACATACCTTTAATTTCTTCAATATCAATACCAGTTTGCTTCCTTAAAGCTCTCGACAATGTCCATAATACAATATCGACGCTATTCTCTTTTGAGATTTGATCTTCTTCCATTTTTACCTTTCTAAAACACAAAAGTAATTTAAATTTAATCAAAACTATGCTTACCACACCGATCACTAACAAAGAAACAATACAACAGAACTGTGCCTTATCTTCTGCATTAAATTTCGAAATAATTTATTTTACAACAGAATTCTAGAATAATAAAATTTCAACAATATTTTTGGTACTAAAAATAAAAAAAATTTCCAACTTCTGGTATTTGAAAAGTTTAAGGCACGCTTTGCCAAACATAAATAAAAATATGCATACACTCACGTACTTTCTGGACAATCCGGATTGCACTCCCTAAGCATAGTTTTGATCAAGTTTAAATTACTTTTGTGTTTTAGAAAGGTAAAAATGAAAGAAGATCAAATTTCAAAAGAGAATAGCGTCGATATTGTATTATGGACATTATCGAGAGCATTAAGGAAGCAAACTAGTTTTGGTATTAAAGAAATCAAAGGTTGGTTATTACAGTATTTTCACATAGGAAAGTCATGAATTTAAAAATACTTAAAAACGGACTTAAAAGTGCACTTCATACTTTTTCGTCAGATTTCAGTGCATCTTCTTGGTGGACCTAAGGATGGACACAGGCCCATTTTTTCAAAGCCCGGCCCGGCCCGTGAAATCAAAAGCCCGGCCCGACCCGACCCGTACAGGCCCGACCGGCCCAAGCCCGGGCTTGGGCCCGTTTTACCTGTATTTTTTCTAAAATTTTTCAGGCCCGCTCGGCCCGTTTGGTAAAATCAAAAACCCGGCCCAGCCCGTACGGGCCGGGCTGGGCTCAAGCCCGGGTTTTGTCGGCCCGCGGCCATCCTTAGGTGGACCAATTTTGCTACACAAAAGAGAAACGTTCTTTTATAATTATTCTATTTAAAATAAGAATATGCAAATTAAATACAAAAAATATGCAAATTAAACACAAGATACGAAGGAAAGAGAAGTGAACTCATAGTGGAAAACAACGCCATTGTGAAAAAAGTTTTCTCAAAAAAAGAAAGAAGTTTGCGTTTTTTACACATTCCTTTTGCCTGACTTGTCTCAGGTTTTTTTGATGTGTTTTGGTGATTAAAAAATTATTACAATTAAATATCTAACCTGAAAATAGTGTTCCATATGAAACAGAAGAACCGGTTGCTCTGTTTGGGGTTATCGAATCACTACCATTTCCTTGATTAGGATTTAGTAATCGTTGGGATACAGCAAAATGCATAATGGCCGGATCAGTTGAATAATCCGTTTGTTGTCTTGGAAATTCAAATGGATTCTGAAAAAAATTAATTTAAGGACCAATTTTATTTAGTTGTATTTAAATCTTACATTGATAGATGGTGATAAAGGTTTAACATTTTTCAAATGTTTAATAAAATTGGATTTATCTTTGCTTTGATTAATTCCTTCAAATAAATCAGATGCGGCAGCTTCAATAGAATTTTCATATGCTGCAATATGAAGGGAAAGGGTGCTAGCATTTTTATTGCTTTTGTTCGAAAAATGCTTTTCTTCTTTCGATTTATTTTTATCAGACCCATAATGAATGTTTAAATATTCAGAAGGCAAATTATTTTCAAATTTCTTCCATGAAAGTGAAGATTTATTGTTTGGTGTATCGTGAGTTAAATCTGATAAATGTGGTGAAGCTATAGTTTTTTATTCTGATGTGATCAAAATTTTGGATCTCTTGATTGTATTTTACATATTCCATAAAATGAGATACTTATTAAAAAATCTTATTTATAAAAAACTGCAGCTTTAATTTTACCAAAATTTTGAGCTTTTTTGCTTTGATTTGAAAAATCATTTGAGTGAACATTTTCAACTAATAAACTTTGATGCTTTTGATTGAGGTTGAGATTATCGTATCGAATGTGTGAGGTACCAATAACATGAAGATCATGTTTGCCTTTGAATGGCAAACAATGATCTTTTGTTGTCATCTAAAAATAATCTTTTTATTCTGCTTAAATTTGTCTTTAAAATGACGGAAAAAATTAATAAATTATGTATTCTTTTGAGCGCAACTTATACACACACAAAACTGTCGGAAAAAAGTAACTTCAAAATAAGAATAAATCTTTAAAAATTATTAAAAAAAGCATTTTTCGAACTTGTTGACGATGTCAGCAAATTATGTTGAAATTGCCCCGCTTTCCAGAAAAAAAGAAAAACATTTGTCAATTTTTTCGGATTATTTTAAGGGGAACAGTTTGCGGAAAAAACCAATGGATCCTGTTCGAATTGAAATAAGAATGATGCAACAATCATAATATGAAACAAGCAATTTGTAAACCATTGCAGGAAAGTTTCTTTGAAAAAAATAGAAAAAAATAGACTTTGCAAATCAAACAAACTTTCTATCATTTTTTTGGTAAAATTTGTTATAATTATATAAAGATATTCAGATCTAAATAATGTTGTTCTTTTGTATGAAACTAAATTTTTTGCCTATTTTAAATTTTATTTTAATTCAAGCTAATTTTATACATACAAGTCAAGTTTGATGGCTGAGCAATGTTATGTCAAGGAAAAAGTTCAAATAAAATTTCAAAATAAGGATTCTTTAGATTTTTTGTCTAAAAAATTTTACAATTCATCATTTTTGTACATTTTTTTATGCATGCTTATGATGTTATTAATATGTGACTTACAGTATTACAAACAACCTCCATAATTTTGAAAATTTCAAAATCGTTAAATAAATATTATTTTAAATCTAAAACAATTTTGGGTACATTTGCACCTATTTTAACTGAAAACCTGATTTTCTTTTGTTTAAAAATGTGATAAAAAAAGGATATTGAAAAAATTTTGGAATCATTCCCAAAAAATTGACTGATCAGAAAAAATGAACTTTTGACGTCAGTCATTTTTCTGCGAAATCCGGGATAAAAAAATTAGACAAAAGATGACTCATTTTTTTTACAAAAATAGATTTTTGCAAAACAGCTAAAAAATATCCTTGATAAACTTTAAAAAAATCCAAATATGGAATTATTCACCTTCATTAGGATACTGTATTATATAAAAATTGTTCAATCTAAGCAATTTGATCAAAAAAAGGTTTGAAAAAAGAGATATAAAAAATGAAAATGATCCAGGATCTAACATAATAGTTTGTATTTTTGAACCCATTTTTTTAAGTGATAAAAAAATCAAGTTTTTTGAAGAATGACAAATTTTTTATATTTTTCTTGCAATGCATGAATAGCTTTTTTCCCTTTTCAATTTTTTCGGATGTTTTTTTATTACCTAATTTTAGAATCAAGGATGTAATTAATTTTAAATACTACTTTTTATCGGGATTCAAAAAAAATATAAAAGCTTGGGTGAATTCAGTTTTTTGAATCAAACAATTTCCATCCAACTTCAAAGTAATTTAGCCGAATAATAAAAATGTCAAAACTTATTTGTCTTATCTTTCTGTTGATTACTGTAGCAGTAAACATCAGTGCCCAACAATATTATTCAAATCCATCAAGTGCTTATTTAATGGGATATCCATATGGATCATATTCTGGTGGGGGATATAATCGATCTCCATCATATTCAAATTCAAATATGATGTACTCAAATGGATATCAACAACAATATCCATATGGTTCATATTACAGTGGATATGGTCGATCCTATCAATACCCAACATCTTCATATATGAGCTCATATCCATCATATGCATATGCAGCAAGATCATATCAACCATCAAGTCCTCTTGCATCTGTTAGCTTGTTCTGTGCCAATTGTGGACGTGGTTAATCCTTTAAGGAATGTTACTGTACTTTTATATAAACACAAAAATAAATATATTTATTTAAAAAATGCAAATGTATAACCCTAATAAAAATAAAGTTTTTTAATTAATTAAATATAATTAGTACAATCACTTACACTCAAAACACAATTCTATTAATTACAGTAATCCATTTGAAAAATTTATAAATTTCTAGTGGCACCTAATTAAACATTAACGTTATTCGATTAAAGTAGTTTTAGTTAATAAATTTCACGAAAAGTTTTTAAATATCATTTGCGTTATGAAACAGATTTAGATTGCTTCCATCAACTATTAAATCGAGTTTGGATTCTTATAGATTCCAGTTGCTTAGAATCGGAATCAATATCAAAATCGACAAGCGAAATCCAAATTAGAAAAAAAATTAAACCATGATAATTGTACGTATGTATTACTGTAAATGGATATTTTTAAACACGTTACAGTAATTATGGCATCATTTTATCAACTTCTATCTTTTTGTTGTAACACAAGATTATTTTCAATTTCTTGTTGATATTTTAGATTGTTAAATATTTTTATGTCACACAATAAATTATATGTGTAAAAACATTTTTTTCTCGTTCTTAAAAACGTGAAAATCATAAAACAATTATAAATATGGATATTTATAAATTTATATATCACATATTTCGGGGCATTCAATCGGAGAAAGAAAAAAAGATTTTTTTGTTTATTATGGTTTCCCGATTCCAATCATAATAATCATTCTTTCTTACTTTTTTAAAATCCTTTTTTTCGATCAAAAAAATATGAAAATCGTATATTTTTTGGGATTTCTTTTTTTATTTCTTCAATTTTTGCCGCTCCAAACGGATATGGTTTTGCTCCTGAAAGGCAAAGTATGCATCATGTAAGTTTTTTATTTATTCAAATTTTTCTGCATTGTTTCAAAATTTGTTTTATTCCTCTGTTAAGCATAACAGTTTTTATGACTATACATGAAGATCAGAGATACCCTCAAGCTACACTTGAAGCTTCCCTGATTTTCAGGTTTGGTTATAAGAAAGTTTATGTCAAATCCCTTTTAAATTTCTATGTGTTTTTTTTATAAATTCATTTGCATTTTTTTAAGCTTGATCAAATTTGCATTTTTTTAAGCTTGATCAAATGATAAATCGATGCTTTCAATCAATTTGTAAAGAATGGATGACAGAATGCCATTGGCATTGTGATTCTGTTTCTGATAAAGTAAGGAATAATTTATGCAATTCATTTCTATTATAACAATAAGTCTTTTTCACAGGCGAGTCATCGACATTGCATGGAATGTTTATCAAAACGTGGACAACATTGTCTTCCTTGTTTTGAATTATAAATTTTTATTATTTATTGAATAGCTTAAATTTTAAATTTTTGAAATAAAATGCAAAATGGTTTACTCTTGGAAAATTTAATAACAAATTTGTTTAAAAAATGCTGACTATCAAATGTATTAAATTTACAAATTTAGTTGTTTTTATTAATCATGTTTAAACATTTTTTGAACAAGTTAAGCTCTAGGATTACTGTAATTTTTAATCATGGAGCATCTGAGAATACGGATACAGTATGCTTTTGAAGTTATTCATGATGTGACAGAAAGTTAATTACATAATTTAATGGCATTGTTCTTGTTTTACTTTTGCAGAATTTAACATTTTTAAATGCATTGACAACAAATTGATAAATTAAACTGCTTTTTCTTTAAAAACTTATTTGTTGTCCGTTTCTTAAAAGTACTTTTGCATTTGCACTTGCAAGCTTCGACCAAAAAAAAGGAATGTTTTTACAGATTTTTTCGTGTGAAAAACAAAGACCATTAATTTTTAAACTCATTCTTTTCAAGTACAACGAAAAAAGAAAATAGCTTAATTTAAGCCGGATAAACGGCAATTTTAACGTTTTTGCTTTACTTTTGCTTAAAACTTTTGGTATTGTTTTTACTATTTTTATAAATATTTTTTTCTTCCTTTTTCCACACTTGTTTTTGCTTGCTTAAATAATTTTATTTATTTTTTTCTTTCCCCGTTTTTGGATTTACACGATTCCGCATATTTCATTGTTCATGCTTAAATAACAATACAAAAATCATATCAAAAAAAGAAGGATAATAGTATGTATTACTGTAAGTGGATATTTTTTTCGTGTTTTTTTTTGCGTAATTTTTTTAAAAGTTTTTTAAATTTTTTAGGTTGATCAAATTTCGCCAGCTTTTTTAAAAATATTTTTTTGTTGTCAAAATCGGCCATCAAAAAAGAAGCACGGAAAGAAGGAAAAAGAAGGAAAAGGAAGGAAAAGGAATGCAAAGAAAAGTCCGATTTGAATATTTTCAAAATACCAAAAATATTGACGACGACGACCCGAGCCTCATCAGAAGAATAAGAAGAAGAAAAAGCGCGGAAAAGAAAAATGAAGGGTCAGAAAAAAAAGAATGCATTAAAACGACGACCAAGATGATGGAGGAAAAGAAGAAGAACGTACAAGGCCGTTCCGTGGTACCTTTGATTTTTTCATCCCAAATGAAGCAACAACAGCATTTGAAAGAAGAATCGCCAGCATCATCGAGGACAACAGAATCTCTGATTCCTTCTCCGATTTCTTTCCCATCCCAATTTCCTCAACATCATCAGAATCAGAGGAGAATCTTTCAAGTACCGCCAAAAAAACTCGGGATGCAAAACTTCAATTTTTTCATGGCCCGGGTCATAACCTTCTCTCCCTCAAAAATGGAACAATCGGACAATCATTAAAATCTTTGACAGCAAATTTAAAAAGTGAAGACTTTTTTCCTTCTTCTATGAATCATTCCTCTGCAAGAACACGGGTAAGGCAATAAAAAAAAAACAGAGAAGAATTTTGTAAAAAAAACTTTGCAAAAAAAAAATAAATTACAGTCACTCAGTCCTCAAAAATTGCCGCCATTTTTGCTTCCGTCATCGGTTTTTTGAACTTTCTTCTTCCAATAGCAAAAGGACCGGCGGCAGCAGATGGCCATCGCCACTTCTTCTTTCGACATCAAAAAATAATTCAAATGAATCTTCCAAAAATGAAAAAGATTCAAAAGTTTTGAATACTTTTTTGGAGGCCAATAATACTGTTTTGGACAGTTCAAAATTGAAAACAGAAAAGATGAAAAAATTGAATTTTGCAAAAATAAATAATCATTCATCTGCAACTTCTTGCTCAGATTCAGTGATGGAAAGATTGGATAAAGCAACTTTGGAGGACAAGAAAAAAGGTAAAATTTGCATATATAATTGGCTGATTGTAATTCTAATGAAAAGGGATACGGTTAAACAAATTAATTTAGGTAATTCTGATACCGTAATAGGTGACTTTAGGTATGCAAATTAGCAAAATCAAGCAAAATTGTATATCAAACCCCAGGGTCAAAATGTTGATAATTTTCAGCCCAGAGTTTTTTTCCGTTTTGGTCGATGGAGAAGATAACCTGAGTTATGAGTAATAAAACATTTTCTGACAAGTTACTGTAAATTTTTAGTTTGAGTTCAAAAATTTATTTTAATAACATAATTTCATTTGAGGAAATAAATTTCTTGTTTTAATTATTGTTTTTTTAAACATTTTAATGAGGTTTTAAGTTAATTCCTTGTTTACATTATTTTAAATTTTGAGTTTTTTAGAATTCATTTTGAAACTTTTTTCAAATTTTGATTTGTTGTTTTCACTCTATCAAAAAATGATTTTAATCTGCCACGTTTTAAAAAAACAATCTTGTTGGCAAATTTACAACAAATAAAAAACAATTGATTTTATTTGCTTTAAAAAATGTTGTATATTTTTTTGTTGTTGTCACGTTTTTTCTTCTTCCCCACAAAAACAATAGAAGAAAAAAGGCAGAGGAATTACATTTGCAATTGTTTACTCAAAATTTAAAACTAACAAACAAATCTATTTTTTTAGCCACATTGACAGCCTCACCTGCTAACAACAGCATCAGCCGGGGATATAGGATAATTAAAGGATCAAAAATTATAAATTTTGAAAGACGAGTACATCCTCATCAGCAACATTATCAATCGGAAGGTAATAATCATCTTCTTCTTCTTATCTTAAATGTATGTGTGTGTGTAAATTTTGTTCATTGGTTATTTATTTGTTTATCAAACGAATGGGTGTCTATGAGTGCATTAGAACTTAAAATTTTTGAGGAAAACAACAAAAATTTTTGTGTCATCGATGTTGTTGATTTTTGTCGTTTTTTCGATTTTCATTTTTTTTGATGAAGGGTGAAAGCACAGACAAAAGAAGAAAAAAGACAACGCGTGATCAAATGCAAATAAACAAATAGCCTCGTCATCCCTTCCTTCCTCTATCATCAAAAAAATATATAATAATTTAATCATTGATCACTTCCTGTCTCTTTGTTACTTTTTTTAAAACAAAAAAATAAATAATGTTTCAATTTAATTTCATTTTTTTAGCCTATGAAATATCAGCAATTGATGGAATGATTTGGTCCAAAAAAATTTGAAATCACTGACAGAAAAATTTCTTGGTTTCTTTCTTTTTTGGTTTCTCATAAAAAATACATATGATGATGATCGTAAAAATAAATAAATAAATTCTTGCATTTTACACTTTCTTTTTATTATTTTGGTTCATTTTTATGCATTTCTTTCTTCTTTCCATTTTTGCACTCACGCGTGATTCTTCTCACGTGGTTCTTTTTCAAAAATGCAGTTTCTTTTAATCATCTCAACACACACAAAAATGCCAATACTGAAAAAACTTAATTTTCTATTTTTCTCTAAAAAAAAAGTCCCCTTCTAAAATTGTTATTTTTTTTTCTTTCAATTTATTCCTTTCTAATGGTCAGTTGAGAATGGTGAAAGAATTCCTTCTTTCAGCAACAAAAAGAAAGAATGCGAAAATGGCACCAGAAATGAGCCCCTTTTTTGCTTCGTTTCCGTAGCAAAAAAAAATATAAAGAAAGAAAAACAAAAATAAAAAAAGCTAAACATTTTCTTTTTCCCCTTTATTTTTTTGTGTTACACTGAAACTACTCGCTTCAGAAGAAAAAAGCAAGACTAAAATAGCTTGCATCACGTTATATGTATATTTTTCTTTCTTTTTTTTTCGATGCCATTTGGAAAAAATGTTTACGAAAGTCTATTATACATTGAAGGCAGCAGGAGCAAAAGAAGCAAAGGAATGGAAAAACAAAAAAAAAAGTAAAATTATTTTTAGCGCTAAAAACTATGTTTGGGATACGATAAATAATAAAGGGCAAAAAAGAAAGAAAGCAAAAATTGCGATGGAATGTTGCAACATTTTCAATTTTTTGGTGTAAAAAGACATCATCTGGTACCATTTTTTTTTAAAAACAACCAGCAGTTTCAGACACATTTTTTACGATTTGGATGTTTAAAAAAATATTTTGAACGAAAAATATTATTTCAAAAGCCGAAAAAAATTTGTACACATCATTTTTGGAAATGGTCATTTCAAAAGAAAAATGCAAAAACACAGTCGCAAAATGATTCATCTTTTGATGAGAAAAAAGGACCCTAAAAATTTCTGACGACTCTTCTTTCTTGACCTTTCATTAACTTTTTCACACATTTTCTCATTCAAAAACATTTTTCTTTCAATCAAAAAATCTGTGCCGCCGCAAAAAAACTCATCAACAATGGCACCAGCTTTTTGTGCCATCTGGAATGGAATCAACTTTATTTTCCAAAACACATTTTCCATTTCCCTTTCTTTTTTGATAGGAATCTATTTTTTGCGCTATTTTTTTCTTAAATGCATTATTATCTTTTTTACTTTCTTGCTTATTTTTGAGTACAATTTTGTTTATGTCCATCATGGGAAAAAGAAGGAGAAGCAGAAAGTTTGAAAGACTTTGTTGTTGTCCCTTTCCTTCCCTTGTAAACAACTTATTTCTTCTTTTTCCCTGGAAAAAAACATTCAAGTATTCAGAGGAAGGGGTACCCAATCCAAGAGGAGAAGTTGTAGCAGCATTAATGCTTGTCAAAAACAAGGAAAAAGCAAAGCACTCTCCCCCCTTCAGTAGTAACAACAACAACAACATCAGTCCCCCCTTCTTCTCCCTGTGTTATTTTTTTATTTTTGTTTGTGCGTTTCGAAATATTTTCCTTCTTTCATTTTTCAAAGACCAAAAATACAACAACTGCAAGCAAGCGATGTGGCGGATGGAAAATAAGGCATCAAAGATCAAAAGACCGCAATAAAGTAAAAAAAGGAGAGAAAGAAAGAAATTATTTTATATCCCCCCCAGCATTTTTATAAAAGCTTATTACATTCAAAAACGGAAGAATAAAAATGCAAAACCAAAATAAATCGAAACTATCGCACAAAAATCCTTTTTAAATGAAATGACCCAAATATAATCAAAATCTCGGGGATATTAGAAATGATGAATGCTTTTGAGATAGACGTGTTGGGAAAAAATAAATATTTCCACATCACTAAGCTTTTTTTACGATAAACAAAAACAGATTTCAACTTTTTCTCTTTTAAGCTTTAAAAAATCTCTCTCATTATTATCCTATTCATTAAGCTCACAACTATCTATTTTAATTGGTATCAAAAAAGAGTAAAACACAACATTTGTTTACCTATCCCATA